>SKCR01033930.1:0-57927 GCA_019454045.1 Zanthoxylum bungeanum | reverse complement strand
TGATCTAACATACAAATAATTGACCTAGCATACGACGACACTTATTTGTGAAATCTTAGGTTTTTGTGTCATAATAATTATTTATAGGTTTCTAATTCTTTTTACATGGTCCATGCATCATGTTTAATTTATGCCAAAATACTTGTGATGATTCTAATATGGGATGAATGAAATTTTAAATGCATGTTTATTTCAAAAGTTTCAGCCATTTTTATCTGATATTTCCATACTTGCTAATGACAAGCCTATGAGAGAAAATTACTTTAAATAAAAAAGTAACATGAATGTTTTCTTGGTCTGTGAAGACCTAAAATTTGTCCTAATGGAGGAGTATCCTCTAGAGCTAGCCAGAATTGCTAGCCAGGTTGTTCGTAATACTCACCAAATGTGAGTCATGGCCAATGAGAAAGCCCATTGCTACTTGCTAGTAGGGATATCCGATGTTCTTGATGTAAAGCACAAACCAATGGCTACAACTTCTATGCTGTGAACCAGTATATCCGGCCGGCTGAGAAATACATCCATTCGGATATACACCATATTCGGTCGTATGTGGAAACTTCCCCTTCAGTATATAAGATGGAAATCAGAATGTAAATTCCATAGCCGATCACGAATGAGCGGTAATATGGTCTGTACTTGGGATACAATGTCATGTACCAATTGGAAACGACTATAGACGAGGATGGGATCTTTCTTCAATTGATCCATTTTATGATTAGTAATTGTGTTATAAGTATGTTTTCAATCCTTATATGTATGATCATGTTTTTGTTAGTTGTCTATTAGCTTTCTTGATAATATGTCATTTATAATCTTTTATATTGGTAGCATGAAAGAACAATTCTAGATCATCATTCATATCCGGCAAGACTTATTACAAGTCCAGCCGAACATCAATGTTTAATATATAAATTCGGCCGGGCCTTTCTGAGGCCAAGTCGATGATGGGCATACCTTGTGTTAGTGTCCTAGACATGCCACGGGATCTCTAAGCGTGATTCGTGTGTGAAATAATCAAGACCTTTGCGGAAAAAACTTACATTGATCGGCTTTGACTTTCAAAACTTCCATGGATGTAGTGAAGCTCTAAGCTTTAAAGATAGATTCCAACTCAAGGGTGAGTATCCATATCACCTTCACTTGACTCCTTAAGTGCTAGCTAGAATAATTTGTGAAGCAAAAATCCTCCTCCAATAAGAAGAAGCTCACGTTTTTGGAGAGAAAATGGAGCGGGAGCGAAAATGTTGCTGTGAATAGTAACCACTTCACACTTCCAAAGTTGACTAAGTAATATATAGTGAGGTTGAGTGTTGGATTTGGTTAGTGTGTTGTAAAAGCAATCCAAGCTTTTCACTCAACAAATCAAATCCAAAATTTTAAGCCTAACCACTTACATCATTAGTCAAACAAGTGATGTAAGTGAAGTGGGTCCCACCACTTTTAAATTCCGAATTTAAGTCGGCTAACTCAACACGCAACTTCGCTCGGGCCAAGTTTGTTTAATTCCGAATAAATAAATTTTCCGTTGCGACATAATTAAATCCAATTTAATTAAATAATAATACCTAGCAAAATTATTACGAAAGTCATTTGCGAATTAATTCCAAATTAATTTGTTCGCTTGAATTAAAATCCAATTTTAATTCTGCGTTGAAATTCAATTTCAATTAATATATCTGATATATCATTTTAGCCTAAATAAATAAATTAAATAGTAAAATCCAATTTTAACTATTAAATTTATTTTGCCGATTAATTCTAAATTAATCGCGTTCTCTTTTCTTCACGAATTAATCCCAGATTAATTTTCTCTCTCTCATAATTAATCCTAGATTAATTCTGTTCGAGTCAAATGTCATCGGTGAATCTTTGGGATGCGACCCTAGAGATCCTTGTATATGTTGGCAGTAAATTCGGTCATCGGACTATCCGAATACGTGCGTACCCGGTACCACGTTCTTACCGATTTACAAGACATGGTTGGCTTCTAGCAAAGCACTGTGCCTACCCAATTCTCCAGAAATATTCTTCTACGAATATATAATCTATATCAGGCGTAGTATACATAGTATTGCGTATTACTATCCAGTATCGGATATCACATGCTAGACCTAGGCTGGAGTTTTGTCTGCCCCGTACGAAGCATATATCGGATCACAAGCAACTAGTCTCTTTAATCGGAAAGTCATGACCTAGTCATACTTCCCCGATGGTTGCAACACTTTAGAGTACCAGTTCTGTATCCCTGCGTGATCATCATCTCCATATGACTGAAGTGATACTTCCATCTTGACATCACACCCAATACACTACAATTCTCAGTATACCCAGAAGAGGCGTACACAGAACCCGTTAAAGCCCCGGACGACCAAAACCAAAGTATATTGATTGCCGCAAGTATTAGTGATGCAAGTCTCAGGTTAAGACCAAATACACCTACCCTGATTCAGACTCCCATAGACATATAGTCATACTACCAATGGGATTCCGATGGGTCTATCCAGAGCGAAGCTGTTTCCATACCATCGGTAAACAGAACCTTCTATTACACTTGCATGAGTATCCAATACCCAAATATATGAGAACTATGCCGTTAAGCTTCCATAACGCGCACAAGTGTAATACTAGCCTATTCTGCATTATCGATGTCCAGTCTCGATAATACTACGACTAGGAATATTTAATGATCAAACCTTTTTGGATTAATATTGTCTCATATCTTATTAATCCGGTACTAATCATATGGACTTTTATCATTTATATATCCAGGTAATCCAATTAAAATGATAAAATAGCAATTTCCTTTGTCACATAGTTAACTTTGTATAAGAACACCATGTTCTTTACAAAATAATGATGTCATAGGTCATAATTGTCCAACAATCTCCCACTTGGCCTATAGCAAATCACTCAAGTGTCTAACACCTGAACTATGTACGGGTTGCTCAAACTTTTGCTGAGAAACAGCTTTCATCAGCGGATTTGCAATGTTATCATCTAATGTGATTTATTAGATTATCACATCGCCACGATGTATGATCTGACGAATCAGATGAAATAGTCGAAGTACATACTTGGATCGTTGATGAGACCGTGATTCCCTAGCCTATGATGTAACCTAGCTCAGCTGCTAACAGAACTACTCCTAATCCAATTAGGAATTTATTAGATCCAAAATGCTTCTTTTGCTGCATTTTGGGAGAATATCACCCGGATTGGCTTGATTGTGTCTACATATGCTCAAAGTATATGAGACATCAGGTCACGTACATATCAAAATGTACGAGCTCTGGGAGAATGTCAGCAGCTTTCTATATCTATCCCAGTAGATCTTTATTCCTAGAATAAAGCCTGCTTCTCCCAGGTATTCCATGGAGAATTTTAATGAAAGTCAAGCTTTCACCGATTGTAGTATGGGAATGTCATTGCCGAGAAGCAATACATCATCAAATTTTAGGACAATAATTGTCAGTGCGCTCCCACTAACCTTCTTATATACACAAGAATCATCATCGTTTTAAATTAAATCATACATCATTATGATCTCATCAAATCACTGGTTCCAAGAATGCGATGTTTGCTTCAATCCATAAATGGATCGATTTAACTTGCAAATCTTGTTTGCATGTTTTGCCACGACAAAACTGTTAGGATGTTGCATATAAACATCCTCCAACAGATTTCCGTTAAGGAAAACGGTTTTGGCATCCACCTGTCATATTTCATAAACGAAATATGCAGCAATAGCAAGCATTATCCGAATGGATTTAATCATGGCAACAGGTGAAAGAGTTTTATCGTAATCGACATTATGTCGTTGACGACACCCTTTCTTTCAAGCCTAGTTTTATACATTTGCACGTTGCCATCCATGTGTGTCTTCTTTGAAGACCTATTTAGTACCAATAGGCACAATGCCTTCTGGTACATCAATCAGTGTCCAAACATGGTTGGTATACATGGAATCCATTTCGGACTTCATGGCCTCTTGCCATGATGCGGAGTCGATACCTTGTATCGCTTCCTCATACGTAGTCGGTTCATTTTCCTTAATGAGATTGATATCCACATGAGGTGAGATCAGAAACCCATACCTCCCAGGTTGTTTTATGACTCTCTCCGACTTAAGCGGTTCTTGTGTATTCGAAGATTGTGGTACAGTTTCATCCCTGATGAACTGTTCGTGTTCCCTAACAGAATGGTGCCAGGAACAGTATTACTTCGATTTTCATCGAGTTTTACTTTCCTCCCACTTACCACTACATATAGGAATTCCTCTTAGGAAAACCGTATAGAGAGCAAAAATTGAGCATTGTTCTCTTGTGAGTTGTATAAGTACTATACTTTTGTTTCCCTAGGATAACCTATAAATAGGCACTTATCCGATTTGGTACCATCCAAACGTTTAACGTGCCTAGCATCCCCAAATCTTCAGGAATGGGAAACCCGATTTCTTTCCTGTCCATATCTGATACGGGGTCTGTCCAACAGATTTTTACGGAACCTTATTCAAACTAAGTATTTCATTGTCTTATGCATATTCCTAGAAGGAAATTGAGGTATTCCGGGAGGAGTCCACTGTGAAAGAATACCATACTCTTTCAAGTAATCTTGAAACTCATATGTTTAAGTATTTTACACTATGGTCTGACCGTAATGTTTTTAATACTTTGTCGGTCTGTTTTTATATTTCGTGTCGAAATTCTTTGAATTACTCAAAAGTTTTCGACTTGTGTTTCATAAGATACACATGACCGTAACGCGATGCCACATCCATAAAGGTTACCAAGTATTCATATCCACTTCTAGCCTAGCTAGACATGGGCCCACATACGTCACTATGAACAAGGGCTAACAGATCGGTGGTACGTACACATTTACCATGTAAAAGGTATTTTAGGCACTTTGCCTAATAAACAAGATTCGCAGACATCATTTGAGTTAAGATCAAATCCATCCAAGTATCCACTCTTCGAAAGTGTGGATATACAAGTCTTCTTAATATGTCTCAGACAACAATGCCACAAATAAGTCTCAACAGATTTACTCAATTTGAGCCATTTGTTTGTCATATAATATGTTTGAGATTCATTTATATTCAAAATATAAAGACGGTTATTCACATCTAATGTGTATATCTCAATATCATCTTTATAAATAAAACATTCAGTGTTCTGGAACATAAAGGTATACCCGCAACAGGTTGTACTAGATATAGAGATAATGTTTCTAGTCAAACTAAATACATTACAACAGTCACCTAATGTAGGTACATGCTCCAATGGCAGTTCCAAAACTTAGGTTCCTACGCCCAAAACAGCGACTCTCATCCCGTTTCTGACTCGCAGGTCGATCTCATCTGAAGCCAGTCTCCTGCTTATCAGCAGATTCTGCACATCAGTACATATTTATGTACCACATCCAGTATCAAAAATCCAATTTTTAAAACTAGTAGTGGGCATGTTTATAACAAATATACCTGAAACCGGAGCCTTGCCCCGCCTTCACTTCCTTCATGTCTGCCTTGTCCATACGACAGTCACGCTTCCAGTGACCCCGTTTGCCACAGTTTAGGCAGACATCTTGGGATATGTCATTTGTCTTCCCAGAAGACTGTGACGATTTAGCCTTGCCTTTTTTTTTTCACACCCCTAGAAGCCTTCGGCCAAGCCTTAGCCTTCTGGCATGTCGAAGTAAGATGCGCCTTGCGCTTCTTTGCCTTTTAGAAACTCTGGCTTTGTCTCCTTGAGTATAGCCATTAACTCTCCAAGTGTTTTCTCTTGGTTCAAGATGAACCCGCCCCAGCATTCGGGCAGAGACTGTAAGATCAAATATATGAAAGTCTTGGACTCGTAGGTAATGCCCAGCTAACCTAGCTGTTCGACATCAGCAATCATCTGCGACACCTAGTGCTCGACAGATGTACCCTCTGACATATGCGAGTGAAAAAGCTTCTTTTACAATTTGTACTTCTAAGATCTAAGGTTAGATCTATGAAGATCCTTTAATTTCAACATCATGGTATAAGGATCTAATCCTTAGTTTTGACGACAAAATTAAAGAGTCATTGCAGCAAGCATAATGGATTGAGCACTGAAGTTATCATCACGATGAGTCTTCCAAAGCTCATGCTCGACTATTTGCTCAACTCCGGGCTCAGGCCCTAGATGTTTCTCTATCAAATAGAGTAACTTCTCAGCTCCCAGGACTATCCTGAGATTCATTTCCCAATCTAGAAAATTAAAGCCGTTAAAGACATTTTCACCCAGGATTATGTCCTTTGACGCTTAATCTTTCAAGTTATCTTGATTGCTATAGTCCAACTATCCAATCAACGATTTCGGGTACTATCAAATATAATGATTACTTTAGTCCAACTATATAACCAACTATAAATGATCGGTTACACTCAAATGTAATGATTACTATAGTCCAACTATATAACCAACTACAAATGAAGTAGTTTGAATACAGTCCAACTCTTAAATTAAAAACAACAATTGAATATTAGTCCAACTAATATATTTATATTTTTAATGACGAAAAATAAAATGAGCTCGTATTGGCAAGTATTTAAACGAAATTGTAAATTTAATACTGTCTCCCACTATTTTTCGGTGAGCCTCTAACCCTCTGTGGAGCCTCTAACCCTAATTTCCTAGTGGGCTAGGATCCCGTTAAATAACACACAAACTTGACTTTGGCCAACAAGCTGTATGAAACTTAACTAGGTAGATCTCTAAGATCAATTGGATCTCATCCAATTCCTAGATCCAGTAGGTGGACCTCCAAGTCCGAAACATATATCCAATATATGTAAATATATCCAATATATTTCCTAACCTTTTTCCTCTAAATCAACTAAGCCTTGGCTTTGGCTCAACAAGCCTAATGATTCTAGTTAAGCGCGACCCATTGACAGTGGGAAAGCTTCGTAATCGAGGTCGATGAACAAGAAGTGACCTTGACTTTGGCCAACAAGTCATAACTGCCCAAGACTCGTGATATGTAACAAAGCTTACGTGGTTCAAACACATCCGCGATGGACAAAGGTCTTGACTTTGGCCAACAAACCAATGCCAATCTTGGATCTTGAGAGGGAACCACTTAATGGAAGGAAACAGCCTTAATATTGAATTAGGGTTTTTCGCGTAAATTGGCAACCAATTTATTATCTTTGATTAGGTCTCATCATACACCCTTAAGCATGCATTCTAAAAGCATAATAAGGCGCGGAATAAATAATAATGATATGCGGATGGATATATACAATACAATTTGTTCCTAGAACAAATCTCTCCATTTCATCTCTCCTACTAGCACTAACGTCTACCCAATTACATAGAACTAATAAGAAACCTCATTTACATTGAGGGGAATTGGTGAGAAGAGAAATACAAAGAGAATATAGATAATAGGCTGGACACGCAGGTCCAATTTAATAAATTCTAAATTTATTACAACAATTTCCAAAATTGCCCTCACCCTTCTAATATCCATATGATATACATTATTTATACAATACATCCAAGTATTCACACATAGCATGTTATTCAATCAATCTAATCCAATTAATTAATCTTTGAATTAATGACCATCCAATGTTCAAACAACGATTTGATTTGCGCGAGTCCAACTCGTTTAAGAATAAATACTCAAAGTAAGTATTCTTGAATTATATCGAACTAAAATTTTAAATCCAATTTAAATTGTATCCAATACTAATTCATGTTTAATTTCAAATTAAATAATTACACTTTTAATAGTGCCTTTAAGGACTTGGATTCCAAATCCAATCCTATTGGGTCTCAAAGGCCCAATGTCATACTTTGGACTTTATGGAAATGTTTGTAGGCCCAATTGGATCCAACCCAATTGTCCAAAACCAAACTCGGCCCAACCAAGCGCATTAAGCCCAAATACAATAAATTAAATTAATACATCATTCCAAATTACATATTAATTCAATTAAAGTGCAATTACCATAATTAATTAATTAACCTAATGTTTCCAAAATATCAATTTAATCCAATTAATCATGCCTAACATTTTAATTTATGTCCAACACAAATTAAAGCACAATCAATCCATTCCAACATGCTAGGCTCACGGCATTGGCAAGGAATTTGTCATGCAATTTGATTTCAATCCAATTAAATCAACATTTATCATACATATCATGCCAACAATACATCCAATATGTCAAATTTCAAAAATCACAATGAGCACATCTAGGGTTACATTCGGCCCAGGTATAGATTTTAGGGAAAATTAATTTAATCAATTTTACACAAATCTAATGATGCACAAATCCAATTCAACATCATATAAACTCAACCAAACAATCAATTTAGGCAAAATCAAGCTCCAAGCACAAAATCTCCAAATTAAAGTCTAAGAACCCTATAATCAAATCATGCTTAGATCTCGCTCTGATACCATTGTTAGTGTCCTAGACATGCTATGGATCTCTAAGCGTGATTCATGAGGGAAATAATCAAGAAGTTTGCGGAAAAAACTTATATTGATCGGCTTTGACTTTCAAAACTTCCATAGATATAATGAAGCTCTAAGCTTTGAAGATGGATTCAAACTCAAGGGTGAGTATCCCTATCACCTTCACTTGACTCCTTAAGTGCTAGCTAGAACAATTTGTGAAGCAAAAATCCTCCTCCAAGAAGAAGAAGCTCACGTTTTTGGAGAGAAAATAGAGAGAAAATGTTACTGTGAATAGTAACCACATCACACTTCCAAAGTTGACTAAGTAATATATAGTGAGGTTGAGTGTTGGATTTGGTTAGTGTGTTGTAAAAGCAATCCAAGCTTTTCACTCAACAAATCAAATCCAAAATTTTAAGCCTAACCACTTACATCATTAGTCAAACAAGTGATGTAAGTGAAGTGGGTCCCACCACTTTTAAATTCTGAATTTAAGTCGGCTAACTCAACACGCAACTTTGCTTGGGCCCGGGTTCGTTTAATTCTGAATAAACGAATTTTCCGTTGCGACATAATTAAATCCAATTTAATTAAATAATAATGCCTAGCAAAATTATTACGAAAGTCGCTTGCGAATTAATTCCAAATTAATTCGTTCGCTTGAATTAAAATCCAATTTTAATTCCGCGTTGAAATCCCATTTCAATTAATATATCTGATATATCATTTTAGCCCAAATAAATAAATTAAATAGTAAAATCCAATTTTAACTATTAAATTTATTTTACCAATTAATTCTAAATTAATTATGTTCTCTCTTCTTCACGAATTAATCCCAGATTAATTTTCTCTCTCTCATAATTAATCCCATATTAATTATGTTCGAGTCAAATGTCATCGGTGAATCTTTAGGATGCGACCCAAGAGATCCTTGGATATGTTGGCAGTAAATTCGGTCATCGGACTATCTGAATACGTGCGTATCCGGTACCACGTTATTACCGATTTACAAGACATGGTTGGCTTCTAGCAAAGCATCGTGCCTACCCAATTCTCCAGAAATATTCTTCTACGGAATATATAAACTATATCAGGCATAGTTTACATTGTATTACGTATTACTATCCAGTATCGGATATCACATGCTAGGCCTATGGCTGGAGTTTTGTCTGCCCCGTACGAAGCATATATCGGATCACAAGCAACTAGTCTCTTTCATCGGAAAGTCATAACCTAGTCATACTTCCCCGATGGTTACAACACTTTAGAGTACCAGTTTTGTATCCCTGCGTAATCATCATCTCCATATGACTGAAGTGATACTTCCATCTTGACATCACACCCAATACACTACGATTCTATGTATACCCAGAAGAGGCATACTCAGAACCCGTTAAAGCCCTGGATGACCAAAACTAAAGTATACTGATTGTCGCAAGTATTAGTGATGCAAGTCTCAAGTTAAGACCAAATACACCTACACTGATTCGGACTCCCATAGACACATAGTCATACTACCAATGGGATTCCGAGGGGTCTATCCAGAGCGAAGCTGTTTCCGTACCATCGGAAACAGAACCTCATATTACACTTGCATGAGTATCCAATACCCAAATATATGAGAACTATGATGTTAAGCTTCCATAACTTGCACAAGTGTAATACTAGCTTATTCCGCATTATCGATGTCCAGTCTCGATAATACTACGACTAGGGATATTTAATGATTAAACCTTCATGGATTAATATTGTCTCATATCTTATTAATCTGGTACTAATCATATGGACTTTTATCATTTATATATCCAGATAATCCAATTGCAAATGATAAAAGAGCAATTTCCTTTGTCACATAGTTAACTTTGTACAAGAACACCATGTTCTTTACAAAATAGTGATGTTATGGGTCATAATTATCCAACACTTTGTCCATGTATGTGAGCAGTTATGGACATTATTATCTTGTTCTCTGACTATTTGTATGTTATTGCATCCTAATTATAAATGTCTTCTTATTACATGTGAATAGGTTTCTTTTATGTGTTTATCTTTACTCTGCATGACTATGCTTATTTAAAGTTTTATTGGGATTCTATATTGTATCTTGTTGCTGCACTTACTTCTGCATTCTATTCTTCAAGGTATATCCGGCCAGACTTCAAGTAAGACCGACCAGAGACATATATTATACACTTACATTCGGCCAGACCCTCGAGGACATGCCTTTGAAATGCATGTTGGGATATATTCCATAGAGCTTCATGTAATATGTAAAAGAAATTATTTATTATAAAATAAAAGATGCATAGTTCATTTTTTAATTGTTTTGATTTAAATCACATATTTTAAATTATCGAGTTTACCCTTGATTACTTATGTGCCTTCAGACTTCGTGTATGAGTTTCATACACAATAGGATTTAAGTTTAGAGTTAGTAATCTAAAATATTCCATAGAGAGCAAACAAAGTGGGTGCTTTGATTGTTGTTTATCTATAGCTGCGGTCCATTCTATAATTGTATAGCGACCTTGATTCGGGATCGTCCATGTGGTGACATGAGAATGGAGGCACCTTGTATGATGTGATCATATAAGACTGGACCCATATAGAAATGAATTTCTTATAATATCAGTTAAATAAAGAAATTCATTTCAATCTACTAGATGGTCATATATGGATTTATCTGAATCTTTAGTGTAGTACGAACTCTTGCGTGGCAGACTATATCCTTTGATTTACAAAGGTGAGGTTAGTGTAGCAATCCCGACCAATAGCTACGTAATTTGGGGACATGGTTTGGTGTGTAGCTGGAGAAGTTTTACATAGACATGGAGTTCACTTATTGCGAGAAGTAGATAAGTATCTTCCTTAAGGGTTGATTCGGTACATGAACAATTAGAACGCTCAAATCATTCATTATGAATAGAAAGATTAATATTCATAATGGTTATGAATAAATCGTTCATTAGAGAATCAATGGTACTTAAGGTAAAAATAGTTAGAGGGGTATAACAGACATCATGACCTGACTCTAATTATGAGATACTCGTGAAGGGTCAATCCGTATGAATTGAGTATATCGATGGACACTGACGTAGTTCGGCTTATATTATTTATCTACGGCAATAGGAGTGCAACTTTGGATTTTTAGTGGAATAACCTAAAGTTAATAATTCGAAATATTTAATTAAATAGTTTAATTAATATTTCGGGTTTATTGGAGCTTGGAACTATAGGTTTATTTGGTCTTCGTGCTAGCTCGATATACTGTAGCAAATTAAATATAATTTGATAGTCTAATTATATACTCATATATATATATATATATATATATATATTATTAATATGATTAATAATATTTTTTGTCACACTTGAAACTATATATTGTACGGGCCAAATTTGGACCAATGGCAAGATCGTCATTTCACCTAGGACCCAATATCAATGAAAACCCAAATACCTAACAGTATCCAGCCCTCAAGACTTAAACTATTCTCAACTAAAGCCCAATTCCTTCAAACAATCAATTCATGGGCCAAGATTGGACCAAATGACTGAACATTTCTCAGTACAAGGAGAAGCCTACTAAACAACCTCTTGACCTTCCCAGCAGCTAAACCGAAAAATGTCTTTTTCATGATTAATTACCCCATGTGATTAGCCATTGTGGCACCAAAAAGTTAAGCTTTTAATGTATTTGTGAAACCCACATCCTAATAGCCTATAAAAAAAAGGCATAATTCAGTCACGATTCATTCAAGCTTGGGCATTCTCACCAGAGCTCTTAAAGCACATCACCCTTAAAACACTTGCCCACCGCCCTCACGCCAGTCAACGAGGGTCAAGGTAACTTCAAACCTTGTTCTTCCATAGCTTTTTTCTTGTCTTCACCACTGACTTTAGCGTCGGAGTGCCTACGACATCCACCTCAGCGGTGGTTAGATACTTCATGCTCACGCTACATTTGTTTTACAGGATCACTAGTGCCACATCATACAAATCCTAGATTATGGACTAGAGGCGAAATCCAGCGTCCACATATATTAATTTTAATAAATGGTTTTAATAATAAATGATTATATGATAATTATTTATTATAAATTATTTTATTATATTATATTGTATAATTTTTAATAAATATTTGAATTAATAGATTTCTAAAAATGTATTTTGGAAACCCTTGATTTGGATTGGAAGTTACATCATTTTATTTAGTAATGCTTTTAATGTCATTATGATGACATTTAACAAAATAATTTTGATGTTACAAAATTTATGGTGTGGCCGAAGTTTTTGTGTAACTGCTTAGGGTTTTGTTTAATTTTTGACAATAAAAACCCTAAGTATAAAAAGAAAAAATATTTTATTTTCTTAACTCCAACTTTGAAAAATCATAACCACTCTTGTTCTTATTTTTTCCTCTCAAGAGTTGAAAGGAAAAGGTGTGAAGAACAAAAGAAAAACTAAATAAAAATTACTTAGTGTGACAACTTGAAAATCTCTTTAGTGTTTAGGGATTTGATTGTTCTTGTGAGTCATGCCCACTCTTGTATTTATTGGCAGCGAGTCATAGTACGAAAGACTTTTTCGAACTCAACACGAAGTCATCTTCTCTCTTTTATTGTTGTTCTCGGTAGTGAGCAGAAAACTCTGCTCACTGCCGCTCCTTATAGCTTTGTTCGAGGCTCAGTTTGTATTGTGTTTTTACTTAGAATTTTTGGGAATGCAAAGGAATATATTGTAGATGTTTTGGGACTATTCTGGACTCAATATTTTATTCAAAATAGTGACAGAAAAATCAGTAAACAGCCAGCACAAAAACAGTGACCTGTGCTTGTGAAATGGAGTGTTTTCGGTGTGCAAAACAATCCAGTTTTTAGGTTGCTATTCGGGGGCTAAAAAATAGTCAAAAACATAAGAAAACAAGTCCAAAAAAGGTTGATCAGATTCGGCAAAGAAGCGGTAAAGGCAGAAAATTTTTCAAGGTCAATCTCGTTGCCTAACATGCTTCCGTCCCGCGGGAAATTGTTTCCTACAATTGGCATCTAGAACGAGGCTGAAAAGTACTTAACCCATCTCATTTTACTTAAAAGTTTTTTTTTTATTAATTTATATGTGATATAAATTGTTTTATGCATATTTTTATGTTCATGTGATTAATATAATTTTGTTTCTGTTCATGTGATGAATGTATTGCATTGGTCGTAAATTTTTTCTCTCTTATTTTTATGTTATTTCGTTTTTAGGAATGTAAGGCCATAAGGCCATTTTTTAACAAGTGTTGTATATATTTTTCCTATGTAAATTTATTAAGTTGTATCAATTTTTATGTAATTAAGGAGTCGATGCCGCCAACGACTTTATACTATTCCATGGAGCGAGATTTAAAGACCAATGGATGCCTTAGTAAATTTTTGTACTGATTATATTAGTATAGGAAAAATAAGAGTCTGGTCAATGCAATTTTATTTTTATGCTATATGTATGTTTATTTCGAAATGTTTGAATAACATGTCATATAGCTTAGGGTGTCTACTCTTGCATTTTAATATGTTGTAACATGTAATGGATGCATGAATATTCTAGTCATAAAATTTGATTTTATGAAATTTAAAATGGTTAAATTGGAATATGATATGTATGAAAATAAATTAATAAGATTAATTGTTTTAATGGTTTAAAATTGGAAATCGAATTTAATATATATATGGGCTTTATAAGTGCATTATATTTTCCTTTGGTATATCGGATGGAAACCCGGATGTAAATTTCATAGTCGATTCTGAATAAACGGTAGTGTGGCCTGCACTCAGGACACAATTCCACGTACCATTGGAATTTATAAGACGTTTATATTAATTAAATAGTTTAATTAAAAGCTTTTATCCCTTATTTGGATTGGGTGGATAAATTACCATTTGCATTATTGGGATATAGGATTTCGGTCAGGGCAGCAACATAGGCTACACCTTACTCTTTAATATATGGGATGGAAGCTGTATTACCAGTGAAAATCGAAGTATAGTCAATACGAGAAAGAATTGAAGCAAACTTGCTCAAGCAAAAGTGGGCTGAGGGGAGATTTGAACAACTGGCTTTGCTAGATATAAAGAGAATGAAAGCTCTTTACAACACTCAATTGTATCAGAAAATAATAGTTATGGTATTCAATAAAACGGTTCGACCTAGCAAAATTAAAGAATGAGATCTAGTGCTGAAACATTCAAGGCCATTGGCGATAGACCTGAGATGGAAGTTTAGACCCAATTGGGAGAGGGCCTCCTTAGTGAAGAAGGTCTTAAGAAATGGAGCGATGTGATTATTAGACTTGGAGAAGAACGAATTCACAAAGCTCATTAACATTGACAGGTTGAAGAAGTACTTTGCATGAAAAATAAGAAAAAAAGAAAGAAAAAGCTCGTAGGGTTGAAAATCCACAAAGGACGGCCCAAGGAAAAGTTAAAGCATATCCCGCTAAACGAAGAATGGTTTAGTGAAAATTTGGGGATGAGTGAGTGAAAAATAGTTAACTGGAAAACCTGAAAGGGCGAAATAACGCATGAACTAGGGGAAATACTGAAGTTTTATTGAAATAAAGATCAAAATGTTCATGAAATGTAAAGTGTTGAAAGATAAAAATTTAGAACAAGCATGTGTAAATCATCTTTTTGTCTCTTTAATTCAGGGCCTATATCAAAAGGATTAGCCAAAGAGTCATCTGATGTATTTAAAGACTTAAGAGCAATGACAGTCCAAACATGTCATTTGGCCCACTTATTACAAAATTGGCTCAAGAAAAGATGAGACACTGGACCACCTTGTAAAGCACGTCTTTCAAGAGTATGAGGTGGGGAACACCCATATTGTCGATAGAGCTTGGCTGGCAGATAAAATGAAATGGCATGAAGACTGGGGATAGGAACGCAGTGACCGAAGAAGTCTATGGTGACATGGTTGAGACGCAATCAATGACACATCCATAAAATCTCAATGTCTGATAGTTGTTACAACCACTTTTTCGAGGCATCATAAGAAAAGTTCATCTTTAGAAAAAAAAAATAAGCCAGATGGTGTTGGGGACCATACGAGGTAGAGACGAAGTCAGGAGGAGGAACAATAAGCCTTAACTTCTCTTACAGCCAAACCTAAAAAAGATGTTAGCTCGCTGGGTTGAAGACCTGAAAAGGCAGCCCGAGCAAAAGTTAGATCAGCCCGCTAGGTTGAAAATTTAAAATGACAAGCTAGGCAAAAATTATGGCATATTTACAAGAGTAAGGGACTTCCCAGAAACCGGTTGATAGGATTTTATTTAATTCCATCTAAGCCACATCAGATGCCTTGAATAATATGGAGCAAACGATAATCACATTTCCCATTATCGTGACCTATTATGAGGTATCGGGCCAAAATACAGATTATAAACACTCTTCCAACAATAGAACCATATTTCCATGCTAGAAGCAGTATCCAATAATGCAGAAAGATCAATAGATAAGGGGTTAGGAATCACCCTCTTCATCTCAGCAAGGCTAAGAAGGAAGGCCTCGGAAGCTTCCCGTGGGTAGTAACTTTTAGAGAAAGGTATTGCCATGAGAGTAGAAGAGGAAAACCGGAGGTTCAAAATAGCAGTAAATTCCTAAGGTAAAAGGCATTGTTCGTGGCCATGGAAGTTGAAAATGTGATTCTTCGTATCCCATAAAATGGTAGCAGCTTTCAAGAACACATAGTCTACCTTAACCCTATGAAAATATATGATTGCAGACAACTGGGCCAGGTCTAGGGGTGACCAATCATACACCCCACGAATCAAGGACACAATAGGATCTTGCAATGTACGCGCCATCAGATGCAGTTAAAGTCGGTCAGATGCAAATTATGGTCGTCCGTATATAAAATATAATCGGCCGGATATATGTGGTTGACATGAGTTTCTGTGGAGAACAAAGAGGCTAGGGCAGAAAGAATAGAACTCATGAAATATGTAGGTTAGAGAAAGAATGAATAGAAAACTTATTGTGATGAAAACACAGAGGGGACGATGTCTTATATAGAGAAAATTTGAGTTCAAACCGTGTGAAGAGGGGATCCCAATACTCATAGGGAAACCAACTATGATGAGACATCGAAGCACCTCTAGCAGGAAATTTAACAATAACCTTCGGCCTAATATTAAACTATATCTGAAAGAGTAACTGGATTTATTTTCCCAGATTGACCGGAGATGGATAATATGTCCAGCCTGGCATAAGGATGGCGCTCCAGAGTTTTATTATATATCTAGCCAGACATAACCTATATTTAGCTTGATTTTCTGAGTTCCAGACAGTATGTCGATGTAGTGCTCGTGTGTGTTGTTGTGTTAGAAAACAAAGACAGGGAATGAATGGGAAAATTACTTCACTGAAATAAAATCCCAAACTTTATACAGAGTCACATTTTTTTTAAATATATAATTTTTCCATAATTATTAAAGAAACAAAACTAATGTCCCTACTCCTCAGCAGAAGTCTCATTCCCGTTCTTATCACTAGGCTCCCTCGATTCTTCAGACTTTAGCTCCAGCTCTTGCGAGGTATCTCGAGAACTCAACCCATTTGTACGAGTCTCCCATCATTTGGATTAGGCCTGTAGATGAGTGTGGCGCCCGCTCAATGCCTCATACCGATGACAAAGGCCATGCAAAGAAAAGCACACAAAAATGGAGTTAGAAAAATCACGTATACATGCATACACGCTAACTTGGTTTTACAGATACTTGATATGTGAGGCTCTGCGAACCAAGCTCGACCTTCGCTGCTTGCACCAACTGATAATAGTGGTTTGGGAAACTAGCAAGGTCATATGACATAATTTGGTCAATGTGTAAATAGATAGAATGGAAAATTGGACATTTAGAGATACTACATGTGTAACAGTGGCTGAGGTGAGTATTAGAGGCTGTGACTTTACCAAATAAAAAGAACGAGTCTCAATCGCTTCAGAATTACCCTGAACGAGTCTCCCGCCAAAAGAATAAGCTCGGGGTGCAAATCACTGGGAAGTGGAAGGACCTGGCTATGATGCAGCCTTCATCTTATCACTCTCATCAGTCTTGAAGGAATGACGTGCGCGGTGAGCTCTACGATCTCGTCCATGGACCTGCATCAGGAATTGTATCAGTAAAAGCACATAAAATCCATAATGGAAGCCAATAAAAGTATACCTGAGTAGCAAGAGGAAGCTCAGCCAACGGCAAAGACCCGAGTAGTGCAGTATGGGTCTACTCATGATAATCGCCATCCGCGAAAAAACCCTCACCAAGTTTTCTCCCTTAAAATTTAGACCAAAAAATATAGTAACCGGAGGAGAAGCCAAGATCATGCGGGTTTGAGAGACTATACATCAGGTGAACACCATATCTCAGGTACTACAAGTGTTGGTCGGTACCCTGGAGCAATAGACGCAGTCCACTCTTCAGGAAGGAGGACCGCACAGAATCGGGGAGTGCAACAGCTGTGATCATCTACCAAGCAATGTCGATCTTGAACGAAACAAGAGAAATGTTGTTCAGACAAATCGAAAACAAAGATAAAAAAAATCAGAAACAAAACAGAAAAATTAGAAGACTTACTATATTTCAGAAAAGCCAAATCAACTGGGCTCGGTGCACTACTATATCATGACACACAAACGTGCCCATTTTGGATACATTCTAGCGGGAATGGTTGAGAAACACAACCTCCTCCCGTGAGATTGGGAAGGGCTGCACCAAAATAGTAAACTCATACGCCCAGGCCTGCAAAAGCCCGAAAAAACCAAAAAGATCATCCAATAGTTATGAAAATCAGAAAAGAAAAGCCAGAGTAAAATACATACCTTTATAATCAGAAATTCATAGCCTTAGACGTATAGGCTCATACGGCAGCTCATGTCTAAGCCTCGATATAGGGCCACCGGAGCAGTGGATTGTTGGGGTTTTGGCACGGGCGCAGCGGAACCATGCGGTTCAGGTGAAATCGTAATTTTAAAAACTTTTTAAATTACCGAATAAATTATTCAATATCCAATATGAATAATTCATTCATATTTCACCTAAACATACTTATTCATATAAAATAACGACATAAATAGTTAAGAAACAAAGTGAAACTTTTACGAAAACGTTTTTTCCACAAAATGGCATAAAACCCGTTTTTGACCAAACCGACTACCCAACGCACATAGGGGCTACCTAAGTCAGCCCCAACAGTACAAGGGCAGTTCATGGGCTCCCCAAAGTGTGACCAATTCACTGTTTGGACAGCGGACACCCGGTAAGCCCAAAACTCACCCAGTAACGTTTTTTTTCACCGTTTTCGCATATTTCAACTCTGAAACAATTTTCGGAAATTGTTCCAATGCCCAAAACACATCCAATACATTTATACAACATACTTTTCATCACTAAAATCACAGAAAATCTAGATCTAATTTGGTAACCAAAAATATCATTTTTCATGCTTTAAATCCAATTTTCTCAACATTAATCATATCAACATTAACACCAACCAAAGCCACCACCTATAAAGAACTCAAGAACAATTATAGGAGTTACAAGAGTGGTCATAACACTCTAGAATGGCAACAAGTCATCAAATGATAAAATTGTACTAATATTACAATAATATTATCCAATCCAACTTCACACATGCATCTAGCCTCCAAATCCATCCTCTAAATCAAAAAGCCCCAAAATCTAAGAAATGAAGAAACCCTAGAACTATTCTAGATATTCAAGAACAAGAAACAAGCTTTCTAAGTTTAAGATTATTGAAGATTACCTCAAAATCACCTAATTTCCTTAAACTTTCTTCTTGATTTCTTCACTTTCTTCCTTGGTTCTTCAAGAAAATTTTGGGAACTTTTCTTCTTGTTAGGTTAGGCCATGGAGGTCTTAAAATGAAGAAAACAAAATTTTCCACTTTAAATATCAAGCCAAAACCGACTTTAGTGGTTAAATAAGGGTATTTTGGTCATTTGGTCAATTAATCTAATTAATTAATAATAATAATAACCTTTAAGTTAACAAATCCAATTTGTAAACTTTAAGATTAATAAAATCATGCCACATGTAACCAATAATAATCAAATATATTGCATAACAATTATGTAATATTGGAATAATTTAATTATCTATATATTTAACATTTAAACACCTAAATAATTAATTAATATGATTATTATTATATATGTATTTTTATTTATATTAAATAACAAATACATATATTAATGGCATGTGTCAAAGTCTCATTTAACAATTAATTAATATGTATAAAATCAAATTTGTATCAAATACAAATACACATTAATTATTAATTGACTGAAATGCCCCTAATGCATGTATTTTCGTTTAACCGATTAAACGATTCGAATTAACTCATTTAATTCGGTGAAGTATTATGAATAATCTATATTATTCATAATGCGTTGCCCAAGTGCTCAACGAGTACACTTCATATAGTGGGACTCTCTAAGTTTAGGTTTATCCGTCACGGAATCCAATTTCGTGTCCATAATTCACCCACTCATGAATTATGACGACCACAGATAATCTCGTTAAACTATGCAAGTTGAGGTCATTGCATACTTATAATCCCTCCGTCACAGGCTATCCATATTATAACTTGGGATATAGATAAGAACGTCAAATCCTTATGGTATAATATAGTCGACTTTCAAATTTACGATCTCTAAATAACACACGGAACTCGCTTCCGAAGTTATACCACGACCATGGATTTACTATATCGCAAACACGTGTAGGATACCTATGCCCTGTACATAGGACTGACGGATTCTATCTTGATACGCACTGGATATCATGAGCATCAGTCCACACCCAACGAAAAGGTGGAGGTCTGATCTAAATAGATCGGTGACGTGACTGCCATCAAAGTGTGGAGGATAACTCATATATCCACTGTGGTATCTCAAGTCGAATAACCACTATACTCGCTCAACTCGAGAAGATTCCTACTGACGTTGGTGTACCATCTATTAGGAAATCTTCAGTGAGTCATTCAGTGTTTATCAAATAAACACCTACATGTCTATACGAGTCTCCCGAGACTCATAGTTCATTAGGATAAACCATCAGACCAAGTCACGATATACGATATGTACTGGTCTCAGCGGATTTTACTAACCGACCCGTGTTAATAAATCTTGACTAGGAACTTTATTTAAGGATATACAACTTATAGTGACGCTTCCCAATGTCAATTACAAACTACGTTGTAACTGCGCACTACGTTGTAAATCCTAGGGTCTTTGTCTAATATACACATATCACTAAATCAGATTTAGTTTCAATCTAATCATAATTAGATATCTAGTCGTAATTAGATCGAATATGTATATAAAAGACAAGAGGTGCTACCATTAAATAAGTAATATTATGGAAAAATGAATTGTTCGTATTCATGAATCGGACATAAATACGATCCGGATTGGCACTCCGAGCACCAATCCTAACAGGGATCCCCAATCATACTCTTGCACTGCGTCCAGATCATGGAATAAGGGAAGCAAGATCAACCGAACTAGCAACATCAGTGAATAACGTGCACTCGAGCATATAAAAGATGAAGGATCGAACTAGCTCATCTACGTCCCATTTAGCGGAGGTGGCTTCCTTTCCCTCCCAATGAGTTTGGAGATCCTCATATACAATCACCCTGGATCGAATATTGGGGCAAAATCTCAGCAACTTGGTGATGTGCTCGGCGTGGACGGTCGAAGAGAAAATGCTACAATCAAAATCAATATGTATGCCCTTGCAAAGAATGCTTATCAGAGAGGCGAAATCCCCCGACATGATGGTCATCTCGCCTACCAGCAAATGAAAAGTGTGGGTGGTGTCCATCTTCCTATCTACCAGCGCCTAAGACCCATCTTATCATGCTTATGAGTATGAATGTGGAGGCATCATATGAAGCGAGTGAAACCAGTAGTTTCATTTTGGGCTTTCACTGAGCAAACAACTTTTCGTACCATTTGCGTACGCCAACAGGGTTACCACTAGCTTTAAGTCGAGAAGCATCCACATGTGAAAAGACAGAAAATTAAAGCAATTTGTTGAAGAGAGGTCGGATATTAAATGCATCCAGCCAGATATACAATGAATATCTAGTCGGATATACAAGGAATATCCAGCCGGATATACAAGGAATATCCAGCCGGATATATAGACATCCAGTCAGACATATATGCCTGGGTAGGATCTGAGTCTACAGTAGCATGAAAGGAAGACCCTATCGATTGTTTACAATACATAAAAAAATGCTTGCTTCTGTACAATAGAACCTTCTCTATTGTAGGATTCTCTGGTTAATGACAACTGGGTGCTTAAATGAGACCACATCGTTGTCCAAATTCAGCTGAAAATACTTAATTGAGACGGGTGATGACCATGCCATGGGAAATGCTCGTCCTACTATTGGCATGAAACTGAAACCAATGCCCTATAATAAGAGTTCTTAGGTCTATCTGCGGTCCTGCAAGGAAAAATATATTTTTAGCATTTGTCTATAAATAAAATATAAAAATAAATTAATATGTACAATATAAAATATGACCGATAGTATGCAAGCTAGCAAAATGATGTCTAAAATATTGACCTCATCTTAGTGACCAATATGCGACACGATGATCAACTGAATGTTATCCTTAATATGTTGAATGCCTAGTTTGGTGTGCCTCCGTCTCAAAGCGTGCAATCGACCATCATAAAACGAGATCCGGTCACTCTCCATAAGCCTCAGTCCCAACACCTTACCCAAGATAGCTCTCTGATCAATTCATGCTTTGTACCGCCAGCCATCATGGGCCCAAATTGCATACCCTTCACAACCGGATACCTCAATACCTCATATATTAAGTCAGATGTAATATCTAACCTCCTCCCGAAACAATCAAGTAGAAAGCTGAAAAGAAATCTCTGAAGTCTACTTCGGAGAAAATGATTATTTTGATAAAATACAAACGTTGTGGCTCAATTTGATAAATGATTTGAAAAAAAAAAAAAGAAGAAGAAGAAAAGGAAAATGAACTAGATGGCCTAAATATGTAATCCCGTTGTGCTGGTGGTGAGGTTATGGTATATCATGAGCTTGGATGTGCCTGTTGATCTTCATTTTTCATCTTCACCAGTACAACGGGCCTTCAATTGGGCTTTAGGATTTGGGCTTTGGAATTTGAAGGATTTATAACCCACAAAATCTCACCTCACCACGACTATTTTCTTATTTTGGAATTTGGAATGCAACGATGAGGATAAAAGGAAGTGTGATCCATTCCATTTTACATTTCCAACGATTCTTATCCGAACTTGGATACGTAATATAGTCCTTGAATCTTCGATTGACTTGTTCTTCTCTCAGTTTTCTACTGATCGAGTCTAATCCACCTAATCGTGGACTCCAATTTTAACAAAGACATTGTAACAATACATAAAAACATATCCGAATTTGGGCGGCCCCCTTAAAGAGTAGCAATATTGGACCGTGTTTACGCAAGCCGCCTTAGCCCTCACATCTAGGGGTCAAGGAGGGCTCAATCCATGGGCTTTATTAGTATTTGTTATTTTAAAAATATAATTTTAACATATTAAAATTAAAAATTATTAAATATTGTATTTAAGTAAATATTAAGTTTTTAAAAAATAAATACTCAAATAAACATAAAACTATATAGTGTAACCCAAATAATTAGGTAAGTTTTTTTTTTCCTGTAAATAAAATTAATTAACTTAAATTTAAAAAATGCCTAACGAGAGGATTAGGTTTTTTCATATAGCACTACTACTAACCCATAATCACTGGGGTCATGTCAATATCAGTCGGGCGGGCCGAGTTATGTTTTTCCTTAAAGCACTAGGCCTAGCCCATTGCCACTGATCGGGCCGTGGCCGGCCTGAGTCTAATTGTCAAATATAAAGACTTGCTCAAAATATAAATTAAGTAAATTATTCCTCCTCTTTGACGAAACCCATGTTCCCCTAGGTATTTCCGAAAATATCCTCAATTTGCAAATGATTCCCTTCCTCGATAAACTAAATATACCCCAATTTTATATATATATTTATATATAAATTTAAAAATAATATGTATACTTTTTATTTTATTAATTAAATTTTTTATTTTATAATTTTTGTTAAATTTAATTTTTTTTTCTTTATATATATATATTTTTTTGTTTAATAAATATTACAAATTTCATATTTATTCATTTAATTTTTTTGATTCATTTTTAATTTAATTAACACTATTTATGTATAAAAAAATATAATTTTAACAAAAAGAATAAATTTATAAAATAAATTTTTTGATAGTCTATTTGTTTAATAAGTCTAATATATTTTTTATGCATATTTTTTATTTATTTTGAAAGTATATAAATTTATTTTATTAAAAGCCGTGTTGATTCTGATTCTGATTTTATTTTTACTTTATTAAAAGTTATTTGTCTTATTTACTTTCGTAAATCAGTATCCATATCTATTTTTACTTTATTAAAAAAAATATTTTATTAAAGTAGTGTTGATTTTGATTTTGATTTTATATTTTTCTTTATTAAAAGTTATTTGTCTTATTTAATTCGTAAATCAGTATCTATATCTACTTTTACTTTATAAAAATTATTTTTTTATTTGTGTTTACTTCTTATATAAAGAGGTATTTTGCAAGTTTAAAAGAAAGATCATTTGAGTATCACTCTCATCATTTTCTTTTTCCCTTCAACATATCATTCTATCTTCTTATAATAGAGTTATCATCTTAGTAAAACATTATGGATAACTATAACTTGGGCTCATTTTCAGATAGTTGCTCAGGTGAGAATAAGGTTTTATGTAACATCCCCGATCTGGGAGATGTCACTGGCATGGGATGGATCGCACTAACCCCATAAGCCTCTTACTCTGATCTTCCAACAACTATACGCTTTTTACTTTAAATAAATAAATAAATATAATATATATATATGTTGTGTGTGGTGTGTGTGTGTGTGTGTGTGTGTGTGTGTGGTGTGTGTGTGTGTGTGTGTGTGTGTGTGTGTGTGTGTGTGTGTGTGTGTGTGTGTGTGGTGTGTGTGTGTGTGTGTGTGTGTGTGTGTGTGGTGTGTGTGTGTGTGTGTGTGTGGGACCGTGGCCCAATCTTACAACTTGGCATACAATTTAACTTTAATAACTTTATACATAAAGACACGTATCTCAAATACTAGTACGAGACTTTTACTTGACTTAGACTGGACTCTTGCTCTATTTCGGACTCGACTGGTGGACTTAGACTCACTAGTGACTGCATCAGTATCCGTCCTCTCGAGCTTGTCCTCCTGGAATACCTGCAAAACAGACACTGGGAGTGGGGGTTAGATCGCCGTACAATCTAAGTGAGTGGACTAAAAATGAAAAACTGTTATAAAAAATCATTTGATTCTAAATCTGAAAGCTCATAAATAGCTTTATAAGAAAATTGGTTTCTGTTTTAAAACTCTGAACTTCTTTCTAAAATCTCTATAAAACTGATGTTTCGAGAAACTTTCTTTTCTAAAATCTCTTTTGAAAACTGTAACTGAAGACTGAAAACTCTTTCTGAAATCTGTGTCTCTGTCTGAAAAACTTGATGATATGAGGGTGTTACGTATCGCCGTCCCCCCATACGCCTAACTATAGCCAGCAATGCAAATTCATGACTTTGGGGTGTTACGTATCGCCGTCCCCCAAAGCATGCCACTACTGTCTCTGAAACTGGTGGTCTTGGGGCGTTAAATATCGTCGTCCCCCAAGCCACAAACTAGAACTGGGGGTGCGGATCTATGCTACCACCCAAGCTCTGAACTAGAGTCCAGGTACACAAACCTATGTCGTCATCCTGGCTCTGAAACTAGGATATAGGGGCGTTACGTATCGCCGTCCCCCTAGTCCTCTACATGTGCACATGTCTCTGTCCGTCAATTCCAAGCTGTCTCAAGTTACATACTGTGGTGAGTTTTCACCTCATGTCCCGAAAAACATAAAACTCAGGTTTGAAAACATCTCTTTTCTAAATCACTATCATCTGAAAAATGACTGTACATAAATAAAGGCTAACGCCCTATGTGCTGGAAAAGTAAATTTGAATTTATAAAGAACAAGTAAATCAATAAATAAAATCAACTTAAAGAAAGGGTGTCCACTCAAAGTTTAGGAATCTGACTGTACTGATCCATTGTCGAAGAGAGTTGCGATTCCTGAGGATAATCTAGGATCATGAACTTGATTAGTGTATAACGATACGTTAATAGGTTTTACCTACGAGGCTTATCACAATCATATTTTGATGTAAGATATGTATATGAATTGATACAAGACCCCAAGGGTGGTCTCTAACGCGCTAGGGTGGAACTGAGGGTTTAAAACTGGTTTTTGGGAAAATTATGTGTCTTGCGTCGCGACGCAAACCTTTGCGCGTCGCGACGAGCAATACCCAAATTACAGTCACCATTTTCCTCTTGCATCGTGATGCGCAGTCCTTCTTGCGTCGCGACGCGACCTGGGTTTTCAGGATTTTGTTTTGCTTCTCCAGACTCATCCAAAGCTCAAATCATCCAACCTTACTCCATTCCAACACTTCCATACTAAAAACCAATACACAATATATCATCATACACTCAATTTATCATACATCAAACCTTCAATTTATCAATAATTCAATTTCTAATCCATATTACACACTTTATCAAATCATACCCAACTTTAACAAATTGGGGTTTATCAATATTTCCATTGTTTCAAAACAAAAAAAATCATACAATCATCATCATGTCCATGTTCACAACCCAACACACATCAAAATCATCAAACTTATCATTTAAGTAAAATTTGGGTTATGGGTTTCTCACAGCTTCCTCTTGATTTCCCAAATCTCCATGGTTGCCAAGCTCCTCCATTCTTTATTTCTTACTTCTTTATCCTTCTTTTTCTTCTTTTCTTTCTCCTTCTTTTCTTCTTCTTCCTCCTTTCTTTCTTTTTCTTCTCTTCTTTTTCCTTCTCTCTTCACGTTCTTTCTTTCTTTTTTTTTGTTTCCAAAATTTGAGATTTGTGAATAGTAAGCCCTTTATATAGTTGGGGGTGTTTGATATTTGGAAAGTTGGGTAAAAGTGTAGAAAAGTCTAGAAAATTTGAGATTTCTCTATTTAACCCTGAAGTCACTATTTATTCGAATTTTGACTTACATTTTTGACCAACTTCTGGTCCGAATTTGGGAAAATGTTCAACGCAGAAGTTGGAGATCTCGATCTCATATTTCCGACAATATAAAATTCATAAAAATCCGAGTTATATGAAAAAGTTACTCCCTAAATACCACAGGCTGTCCAAAGGGAACACTGTACAGTCTCGTCCGGGACTTCGAGAAATTTACCGATTATCCCCAAAGTCATCTCATAAGTATATATGAATCTCAAAATATTTTATTCTATGTACCTTCGTCCCTTTCGTACAGTGCAATTGAATACAGTAGTAAAAACTATCAGTCGTTACAAATTCCCCCCCTTAAATATGATCGTCCTCGAATCTATTCTGGTGTCTAACTTGCGGTTCTACTACATTTATCTTCTTGGCTCCAGTCTTAGCTAATTACTTGATCTTCCTCTTTTCCCTTTTTTAAATTCTCATTTCATAAGACCCCTGCTGAATATCTTTTACTACTGTTTTTCTGAACCTTTAGTTGTGCTCAATATTCTTTTGCTCTACTTGTCCAACTTGATCTTAATATTCTTTCTCATCACTTAGCTATTAACTTTCTATACACTCATTGCAACCTTCAATAGTTTATGAGATTCTCTCTTCAAGTACCCAAAATTTCTGCTTTTCTAAGGGGGCTTGGGGTTTTCTAACTTACTGATATTGTCGGTCGACGCCACTTGCACCTAAAGTGTTACTTCTGGACAATTTCCTAGTGGTCCATCTCAATTTGGTTATGGTTAGAGCTTATATTCTTCCGTATTTTGCTTTCAAGAGTTGTTTCTCACATTCTTGCTAATATTCTGTAGCTCGAGGATTCATTTTCTATGATAATTACAGCTTCGCACTAACTTATTTCTTTGTTTCCGTACTATGATACTAATCTACCAAACCACCCATACCCGTGGCTAAAGTCGTCCCAAACCCGTAGTGGTTTGGTCAACTTAGACTAGGGCTGGGTACTGATATGGCTTACGTGAACTAACACGTAAATGGTCTTTAGTTGGATTTCGATACCATGAAACCTTGTAGTTACACACTTTGTCTTTACCTACTAGGTACTCATTTACTTCTGTTGTCGCACCTTCACAGCTTCACTCTCTTTCTTTTCTTAGTACTCTTTTCATTCTCAGCTTTATTCTACTATCTACTGAGAATTTTCCTGATCTATGTCTCTGTCTTCTGTCCCGAGGAAATGTCATTCTTCTTTACATTGACTCCTTAGAATCTCGGTCGTTACTTGCCTACTTCTTCATTTTGCACTGCTCCATCTGAATGACTTCCTTTCTGATTCTTTTACTCAGGGCTATCACCCACTCTTATTTCATTCTTAAACTACATCTGAAAGTCTCATGTCTTTTGTCTTTCTTTACTATTCTTTTATGTTTACTCATCTTCTATACTTGATTACATGCTAAAATACCTTCTATTTAATGTCTTCTATATTATAGTAAACTTATTTTCTCGATTCTATACCATACTACATTTTTATCAATACTTAATTAGTATTTCCTCTCCTGTTTGTTGATGCGCCTAGATAATTTCACTTTCAATACTTGAGTCATCTAACCTTTTTTATTTACTCTTCCACTTCGTTCTACAACTGAAACTGCTATGGGCTATATCTCTTTTCCCTTACTCAAATGATATTTGTTCTTATATGTCCTTGGTTATTCTTAACGCTGTCTTTTTACTTTCTTATCGTATGCTTAACTAGTATTTCTTCTCTTTGTTGCCTTATCCAATAGCTCCTCTTTAAATCTCTTACTTAGGCTATCTCTTTCTTTCTTTTTATTATTTTTTGTTGTTAGTAAGAATCTTGTGTTTCAATCATTTATCATTATACTTATGCCTACTTCTGGAGTATCTTAAAGTTACACTCTAGGTCCATCTTTGTTACTGGTGTTGATCAAGGGTTGGGAGGGTGGGAACTTGTTTTGAAGCTCTTCTGTTTCGGTGATTCGGTGACACTTACTTCTTGCTTAGGACTCTCGTGCATACGTGTCTGGTGTCTTTTCCTATACTGGGTATTATTGATAGAACTTATCTGGCTTGCCTTTTCTATCTTTGCTCCTGGTCATTTACATTAATTAATTTTTACGGTTGCTATGTTATTTCTCTAGATGCTACTATAATCTCTTTGCTATCTTTCCTAAGGAGCTCATTCTGCTACAAAGGTTACTTTCTTATCTTATTTCTTCAACTCCTTACTCCTTTACTCCCTTGAAAACTCTATTTAATTCAACTACTAAGGTCATCTTTTACTAAATCTTTGAGCCATACACTACTTTCTACCTAAAATATTTTCTTCCTAATACCATGAAGTTTTTTATAAGTTGTTCACTATGCTCCTACAAATCGTTCTCCATGATCTTTTGTACTTCTAATAGCTTTACTTCCTTGAGGGTTCCTTGTTTCTACGAAGGTTTCCGCACTTAGATCAACTTATTGTAACGTTGAACCTTCCCATCTTATAATTCTGGTCTATAATTCTTTGGATTCCTTGACTTAGTTATCGAGCCATCCCGTGAATTGTCTAATCTATCAAATGTTCTCTTTTACTGATTTTTTTCTTTACTATGCTCTAGGGTTCCACGACTATCATCGATTCTCTACTTTAATATTTTCTCGATAGGTTATCTCCGTGCCTAAATATACTGAATTTCCTTATTACTCCTCGCGTTCTTCTTACCATTGTTTAATCTATTTCCTTGCTCTATTCCTTGGTACTAAGGCTAGCGGTGGTTCATTCTTCCATTTATTTTCTTAGGTCTCTACTTTCTATTCTTATTATAAACCTCGACCGGGCACTTTGTTCTATTGTCCATACTAGTACTCTTGTCATTCCTAAATACTTCCAATATCTCGGGTTTATGCTTGTATACACTCACGAATTCCTACTTTCTTGAATTGTTCTATGGGTTTTACTGCATTTGCTCCATCTTATAGACTTCTATTAGTCTTACAAACGTCGCGCTGCTTTGCCTTGATCTTTAGACTATATTAGGTTTTCTTCTTTATATCCTTGAAAACTTACTTGCTCCTTTTTCTAGGTGGTTTACCTTCCAAGGTCTTCCTTTTCTAAGATGATCTCCCTATGGGTTCCTTACAGTCGTCTGTATATATACTGGTGGGGACTAGGACAATCATCTCATGCTTTGATTAGTTTCGGTGTCCTTATTCTGGTACTCCGTGCCCTGGTAGAGTCTGTTGCTCATGTAAGGTAGGTATGAGCGAGATTCCATCAGGACAACTTCCTTGTCTGACATCACATAGGGATAAGATCTAGGTAGGTCGGGACCTTATAGCATTTTCATCCATCAGAAGCCTTCACAAAAATCCTGATTTCTAGTTTTTTCTGTCTTATGATTGCTTTCAGTTACTCGGGGAGCTTGTAATATATTCGAGGTACTCGAGCGTTATTAGATCAACTTGGAAGATTTTATGAGGAGGAAAGGAATCTCGTTTGAAGGAAAGGAAAATTGCTTAAGATTTACTCAGTATTCTATTATGGTCTAATCCTGATACACTCCTCCTTACTACAGTCTCTGGTATCTTCCTTTATTACTTAACTCTGTGTCTCTAATTCTTGTTACTACAGATTTCAGCATTTCTTATCTGTTTCTATTCCTCTATCTCTATTTACTCGCAATTGTTTAGATATCTGTCTTTTGTATCTTACTCTGCTCCCTAACTTTTTCTTTCTCTTCCTATTTTCCTGGGTGGGTACTTATGGGACTTTACTATATATAGGAAGTACTTGAAGACTACTGGTTTGGCTTGAAGAAGTGTTTTGATGAGGGAAGGGATCTTACTTCTAGGTACTCCATTACTCGTTCGGGCTTTCTATACTCTTGTAAATTCCTGGGTAGATTTCTTCAAAATCTCTATGCATTATTCCATCTCTTTGTTATTCTTTATCTTTGGCTACTTATGCTCTTATGCATCATTCTATACTTTCTTATAGTTTTCCTTTCTCACTTCCTCGATAACTTTTCTTACGATTCTACTGTCTGGTTTCATAGCTTGTCTGTTCTTCCGAGAGTAGGCTAACTAACTTCGAGGAGATTCCTAATCTTAGATCTAGAGTATGATTATTTTTGTAAAGAATATTATTCGATTAGTTTAGAAAGGCTCACTAACCTATCTATAGATCTTTGAGGACGTACTCGAGGATCGGATACTGGAGAGGTAGTGTCTTGCATACGAGTATCCCGGACATACAGCGTATACTAGACTCCATCACTCTGCCCACTGCAGTCACTGACTCCCTAGACCATGCTCTGATACCATCTTTGTAACATCCCCGATCTGGGAGATGTCACCGGTATGGGATAGATCACACTAACCCCATAAGCCTCTGACTCTGATCTTCCATACAACTATACGCTTTTTACTTTAAATAAATATATATATATATTATATATATATATATATAATATATATATGGGACCGTGGCCCAATCTTACAACTTGGCCTACAATTTAAATTTAATAACTTTATACATAAAGACACATATCTCAAATACTAGTACAAGACTTTTACTTGACTCAGACTCGACTCTTGCTCTATTTCTGACTCGACTGGTGGACTCAGACCCACTAGTGACTGCATCAATATCCGTCCTCTCGAGCTCGTCCTCCCGGAATACCTGCAAAACAGACACTGGGAGTGGGGGTTAGATCGTCGTACAATCTAAGTGAGTGGACTAAAAATGAAAAAATGTTATAAAAACATTAGATTCTAAATCTGAAAGCTCATAATATAGCTTTATAAGAAAATTGGTTTATTGTTTTAAAACTCTGAACTTCTTTCTAAAATCTCTTATAAAACTGATGTTTCGGGAAACTTTCTTTTCTAAAATCTCTTTTGAAAACTGTAACTGAAGACTGAAAACTCTTTCTGAAATCTGTGTCTCTGTCTGAAAAACTTGACGTATGAGGGCGTTACATATCACCGTCCCCACATATGCTTAACTGTAGCCAGCAGTGCAAATCCATGACTTTGGGGCATTACGTATCACCGTCCCCCAAAGCATGCCACTACTGTCTCTGAAACTGGTGGTCTTGGGACGTTACGTATCATCGTCCCCTAAGCCACAAACTAGAACTGGGGTGCGGATCTATGCTACCACCCAAGCTCTAAACTAGAGTCCAGGTACACAAACCTATGTCGTCATCCTGGCTCTGAAACTGAGATCTAGGGGTGTTACGTATCGCCATCCCCCTAATCCTCTATATGTGCACATGTCTCTTTCCGTCAATTCTAAGTTGTCTCAAGTTACATACTGGGGTGAGTTTTTACCTCATGCCCCGGAAAATATAAAACTCAGGTTTGAAAACTTCTCTTTTCTAAATCACTATGATCTGAAAAATGACTGTAAATAAATAAAGGCTAACGCCCTATGTGCTGGGAAAGTAAATCTGAATTTATAAAGAACAAGTAAATCAATAAATAAAATCAACTTAAAGAAAGAGGTGTCCACTCACAGTTTTGGAATCTGGCTCGTACTGTATCCATTGTCGAAGAGAGTTGTGATTCCTGAGGATAATCTAGGATCATGAACTTGATTAGAATATATATATATATATATATATATATATATATAGTAAAATAAACCTTGATATCTAACTAAGCTTAACGATACGTTAATAGGTTTTACCTACGAGGCTTATCACAATCATATTTTGATGTAAGATATGTATATGAATTGATACGCGACCCCAAGGGTGGTCTCTAACGCTCTAGGGTGGAACTGGGGGTTTAAAACTGATTTTTGGGAAAATTTTGTGTCTCGCATCGCGATGCAAACCTTTGCACCATTTTCCTCTTACGTCGCGACGCGCAGTCCTTCTTGCGTCTCGACGCGACCTGGGTTTTGAGGATTCTGTTTTGCTTCTCCAAACTCATCCAAAGCTCAAATCATCCAACTTTACTCCATTCCAACGCTTCCATACTAAATACCAATACATAATACATCATCATACACTCAATTTATCATACATCAAACCTCCAATTTATCAATAATTCAATTTCTAATTCATATTACACTTTATCAAATCATACCCAAACTTAACAAATTGGGTTTTATCAATATTTCCATTGTTTCAAAACAAAAAAAAAAATCATACAATCATCATCATGTCCATGTTCACAACCCAACACAAGCATCAAATCATCAAACTTATCATTTAAGTAAAATTTGGGTTATGGGTCTCTCACCTTTTCCTCTTGATTTTCCAAATCTCCATGGTTGCCAAGCTCCTCCTTTTCTTTGTTTTCTACTTCTTATCATTCTTCTTCTTCTTTTCTTTCTCCTTCTTCTTTTCTTCTTCTTCTTCCTCCTTTCTTTCTCATTCTTCTCTTCTTTTTCCTTCTCTCTTCACGTTTTTTTTTTCAAATTTTGAGATTTGTGAATAGTAAGCCTTTTATATAGTGAGGGGTGTTTGATATTTGGAAATTTGGGGAAAAGTGTAGAAATTCTAGAAAATTTGAGATTTCTCTATTTAACCCCGAAATTATTATTCATCCAAATTTTAACTTGCATTTCGGACCAACGTCTGTTCCGAATTTGGGAAAATATTCAACGCAGAAGTTGTAGATCTCGATCTCAACTTTCTGATAATATAAAATTCATAAAAATCCGAGTTCATATGAAAAAGTTACGCCCTAAATATCACGGGCTATCCAAAGGGAACACTGTACTGTCTCGTCCCTTGACTTCGAGAAATTTACCGATTGTCCCCAAAGTCATCTCATGAGTATATATAAATCTCATAAAATTAATTCTATGTGCATTCATCCATTTTGAAACAGTACAATTGAATACAGTAGTAAAAACTACCGGTCGTTACATTTAAGTGGGGAAAATATCTCCAACAATAGTCGATATTATACAACCGAATTTACTATAGACCAGGTTCGTTATTATCGTTGTATTATATATATTCGTTATTTAATTTTAAAGTGGAGAAATTATGTATATTTTTTATTTATACATCTTCCTTATCTTTTTTATTTAGATATTTGAAAGTAGATAAGATATGATAAATTTGGCGAAAAGAGTTGGTCTAGAAAATAATATTGTGATAGTGATTAAAAATTATGCTAATTTGAAAGGCGGGAAACTGCCAAATTTTCATCTTATGTGTGAAAGAGAAGTATCTTGTTGAAGGTCAATCCATAGTAAGGAATAATGGGAAAAAAAATGTGAATGCCTATTTGAGCTGCGAGGTATACCAATACCTCCAGACGGTGTTATGTGGGGATTAAATGTTACATATGGTTTCCTTAACCATCAAGTAGCAGAATATCTTGATGGTCATGAGTATTCGTCTAGGCTAAGACCATTAGAGAAATAATTTGTGCTCGATATGGCCAACAACACCGCACTTCGAGAAATTCTTAGTGTTTTTTAAAAGAAAGATACCCGCCAAATAGTACGGGAATCAGAAGCATTTACAATGCTATTTCTAGAAACAAAAAGCTAAACAGGTGGTCTAATTGTAGGAAACGACTTTCCTTAGCACGACAGAAGTTGCTTGTGGTGGCACCAGCTCCGGTATGGATCTTAAAAATTTTCTTTGTCTTCTCCCTTTCTTGTAGTAGCTGAAATCAATCATTTGATGTCCAACGCTTGGATCAACCACTCGATCTTCCGAACTATGACTCGAAACCAACAAACCGAAGTGTGGGCTTCACTCACAAAGATCAAATCTCTAAACAATTTAGAGAATTAAGATGTCACAATGGTGTTTGGCTTTTGGAATTTTCAAACACTCTCACAACACTTGTGAATGCTTGAATTTCTCTATTTTCTCTCATTTTCTTTCTCACAATACTTGTGTGAATGAATGTAAAATGTTAACCTTAGAAGTGAGAGAAACGGTAGAGATTATATTCTCTTACACAAGCCAACTAACCTTGTCATTAAGCATCTAATGCTTTCTTGCAATGGCCAACACAAAAATGTTAATGCCATACCAAAACATAAGAAATGATAAGTTAAAGACAATGACTTTGTCATTAAGCATCCAATGCTTTCTTTCAATGGCAAACACATAAATGTGGAGGCCATACCAAAGCATAAAAATGGATTAGCTAATTATAAAACTATTAGGTATATACAAGCCACCTAATAGACATAATAAATTGGAGAGCATGGCAAGCCATATGGCTTTGTCTCCAAGGTAAATAAAAATCACTATCTCAATAATGATTAAATTACCTTCAATTATATTGTAGTAATTATATCATAATTATTACTAACTTGACTATCTCATAATCAAGACTTGATTATCTCATAATCAAAGAATTTTAAAAAACATTAAGTTAAACTAATTTAACATAGTTTTTCATTTGTGATAATAAATATTATTAATCTTATTAATAATATATAAATATAATGTGAGCATATTATTAGACAATCTCATTATATTAGGTTTGCTACAGTTAATCGAGCTAGCACGGGGACCAAATGGACCTACGGTTCCCAGCTCCAATAATTTCGAAATATTAATTAAACTCTTTAATCAAATATTACAAATTATTAACTCCGCGTTATTCCACTAAAAACTCGAAGTTGAACTCTCGTTACAGCAGATGGATAAAATAAACCGAACAACTTCGATGTCCATCGATATAGTCATTACATATGGATATAGCCACTTCACGAATATCTCATAAATAGAGCCGGGTCAAAAGTCGTTAACCCCTCTAAATATTGTCTCTTAAACACTATTGATTCTTTAATGGACAATTAATTCATAAAAAATTATGAATATAAAACTTTCTATTCGTAATAGAAAAGTTGAGCGCTCAAATTATTTAAATGTCGAATCAACTCTTAAAAAGGATATTCTTCTGCTTCTCGGAAGAATGAGTGAATTCCATATCTATGTAAAACGTTCCCAGCTATACACCAAACCATATCCCCAAAATACGTAGTTATTGGCCGGGAATGCAACACCACTTTCACCAAAGTAAATCAAAGGACATAGCCTGTCATGTAGGAGTTCGTAGTACACTCAGGATTAAGATCGAATCCATTTACGACCATCTATTAGATAAAATGAATTTCTTCGGTTAACGGATATTAAAAGAAATTCGTATTTATCTGAGTCCAGAACTATATGATCTCATCATACAAGGTGCCTTCATTCCCATGTCACTACATGAACGATCCCGGATCAAGGTCATCATATAAGTATAGAATGGACCGCATCTATAGATAAACCACAAATAAAGTACTCTCTTTGTTTGCTCTCTACGGACTATTTAGATTACTAACTTCAGACTTAAATCATTTTATGCATCAAACATACACTAAGTCTGAAGGTACAATAGTAATCAAGGTAAACCAGACAATTAGACAATATGCGATATAAATCAAACAACTTTGATAAAATGAATAATTCATTTATTATTATTACAATAATCAATTCTGTTTTACAATACATGAAGCTTTAGGACATAAATCCTAAAAATCTCCCATTTGGACTAGAGCAAATGAGACATGTCATGTAATCCTAAACCCTTTAAGTGACCTTCAAACACTTTAGCCGATAAGGTTTTTGTAAACGGATCATCCAGGTTGGCTGCAGATGGAATCTGCGTGACAGTGACATCTCCTCTATGGACTATCTCTCTGATGAGGTGATATTTCCTCTCAATATGGTTACCCCTCTTGTGGCTTCTTGGTTCTTTGGAGTTCGCCACTGCATCACTGTTATCGCAATAAAGTGTGAGTGGTTTATCCATATCTAGAACAACTTTCAGATATGCCAAGAATTTACAGAGCCAGACTGTTTCCTTAGCTGCTACATATTCAACCTCCATGGTGGAGTCAGCGATACAAGATTGCTTAATATTCCTCCATACTATAGCCCCACCACCTAGGGTGAACACTGATCCAGATATTGATTTCCTAGAATCGACATCCGTCTGAAAATCAGAGTCTGTATATCCTCTCAGAATCATATCCTAACTTATATACAAGCATATAATTTCTCATTCTCCGAAGATACTTGAGAAAACGTTCCACCGCTACCCAATGATCTAATCATGGATTGGATTGAAACCTACTGACCACTCCCACTGTAAAAAAGATGTCCGGTCTCGTACATAACATAACATACATAAGACTTCCAACTACTGAAGCTTATGGTATATGTCTCATCTCCTCAATTCCTTGAGGTGTCTTATGAGACTGTTCCTTAGACAAATGAATTCCATGCCTGAAAAGTAAATTACCTTTCTTGGAATTCTGCATACCAAATCGCACAAGAATATTATCGATATAGGATGCTTGAGATATTACTAACAGTCGTTTCTTGCGATACCGAATAATATGGATCCCAAATACATAACTTGCATCTCCCAAATCTTTCATTTGGAATTGGTTAGCTAGCCAGATTTTCACGTCCAATAATATCTTTACATCATTCCCAATAAGTAAAATATCATCAACGTATAACATAAGGAAAACCACATTACCATCAATGATGCGCTTGTAGACACAAGGCTCATCGATGTTCTGCTCAAAGTTATAAGACTTGATCGTAATATCAAACCTTATGTTCCAAGATCTAGATGCTTGCTTAAGTCCATAAATGGACCTTTGCAACTTGCAAACCTTTCGCTCTTGACCTTGGGTAATGAACCTCTCTGGTTGTACTATATAGATACTCTCATCAAGATTGCCATTCAAGAATGTAGTCTTGACGTCCATTTGCCAAATCTCATAGTCGTTATATGCGGTAATGGAAAGAAGAATCCTGATGGATTTAAGCATGGCTACTGGAGAGAAAGTTTCTTCATAGTAAACTCCCTCTTTCTGGGTATAACCCTTTGCCACTAGCCTAGCCTTGAAAGTCTATACTTTCCCATATATTCCTATTTTTCTCTTGTAGATCCACTTACAACCTATGGGTTTTACCCCATCAGGTTGGTCTACAAGTTTCCAGACTGAGTTAGAGTACATAGACTTCATCTCGAGGTTCATGGCTTTGAGCTATTCCTCTTTATCAGTATCTTCCATTGCACTACGATAGGTTAGTGGATCATATATACCATCATAATATGCAACAACTTGCACCTCACCATTTCCTAGATAGCGTTCAAGTTGTCTCACAACCCTCCCACTATGTCTAGGTGGTATGGTATCCTGATAAACTTGCATCTGACTTTCAGATGTAGAAGGTGTTATGTCTCTGTCAACATTTGACAATGGTGTACTAGTCCTACCAGCAAGTAACTCCTCAAGTAACACTTTACTTCGAGGTTTGAACTCTCTCATATAGTCCTCCTCAAGAAATATAGTATTTGTCGACACAAATACTTTATTATCTTCTGGACTAGAAAAGAATCAACCTCTAGTTTCCTTAAGATAGCCTACAAATAGGCACACATGTGAACGTGGTTCCAACTTAGTAGTCTTGTTCTTTAGCACATGTGCCGGACACCCCCATATGCGGAAATGTCGCAAACTAGCTTTACGAATATTCCACAACTCTAAGGGAGTCTTAGGAATAGACTTAGAAGGAACTACATTCAGGACATACATTGCAATTTGCAATGCATACCCCCAGAATGAACTAGGTAGAGTGCTATAACTAAACGTTGATCTCATCATGTCTAGTAGGGTGTGATTTCTCTTTTCCGCAACACCATTTTGTTGTGGTGTTCCAGGTGCTGTGAGGTGTGAAACAATTTCATGCTCAACTAAGAATTCCTCGAAATCTCTGTGAGATGTGAAGCAATTCCATGCTCAACTAAGAATTCCTTGAAATCTCTATCAAAGTATTATCCTTCATGATCTGATCGTAGAATTTTGATGATTTTACCTAACTGGTTCTGAACCTCAGCACGATACTCTTTGAACTTTTCAAATGTATCTGACTTGTGCTGCATTAGGTAAATATACCCATATCTATGATAATCGTCAATGAAAGTGACGAAGTATTCATAACCACCTAGGGCTTTTACATTCATCGGTCTGCAAATGTCCGAATGTATTAGCTCAAGTGTTTCTGTGGCTCTTATCCATTTTCCAGTAAAAGGTCTCTTAGTCATGTTTCCTTCTAGACAGGATTCATAGATAGGTAAAGTATCGAGTCTTAACTAATTTAAAACTTCGTTCTTAATTAGTCTATCTATCCAGTCAATGTTAATGTGACCAAGTCTAAGGTGCCATAAATAGGTATCATCATGAGAAATCTTTTACCGTTTTATTTTAGATCTTTCAATCTTAAACATTTCAGTATTAAGCAGTGATTCATGCATTAACGGCCTTAATACATATAGATTATTTTCAGAGTTTCCCGTGCATATATTTAATCCATTTCTACTAATAATATCTTACTTATTGTTAAATGAAATAGAAAATCACATTCCATAAGTTTTGTTACAGAAATCAAATTCTTGCAAAAATCGAGAATATATAGCACACCATTCAAACATAAATAACTCTTATTAAAATTCAAAGTTGAAACTCTCACTGCTTTTACTGAAACATCATCATCTGTCCCAACTCTCATGGTAAAGCCACCTTCAGTAAGGTCCCTCCATGAGTCAAGTAGCTGCAAAGAACAACAAACATGGTTAGTGGCACCAGAATCAACAATCCATATGGATTTATCATCCTCTACCAAAAGAGACTCAATGACAAGTAAATCGTATTTACCTGTATTCTTCTTCTCTTTAAGCTCAGCAAGGTATTTCAGACAATTCCTTTTCCAATGCCCTTGTTGTTCACAATGGAAATATTTTCCTTTGGCATTGGTTCATTTAGAGTCTTTTTTGTTCTTCATTTTCATTGGTTTTTCCTTTACCTTCCAATTGCCTTTCTTATTCTTCTTTACAGATGTAGAAGATTCGACAACATTTGCCTCGACATTGGACCTACGAGGACCATTCATAACTATAGGAGCGAAGCGGGGTTTACCGCTATGCCTATGACGCTCGGCGACCATGACACTGTTGGGCTCGCAGCCCGTAGAGAGTATGGAGTAGCCCGTGGGGGACTAAACCGGAGAATAAAGGAGTCGCCACCCAGTGTCAACTGGGAAATGATTTAAGGCCGCACTCACCCCTCACAAAGGAATACCTCAAACCTTTGGGTTCAGAATGGTCCCTTACTTATGCCAGTATAATGGACGGGTTCACACAATGGTATAACCAAGTCCTATGCAGCACATGCAAGATAATTCAAATAAACACACAAATATGCACACCCATAAACATGAATATAAATAAAAGCAAATACATAGTTCCAAAAGCATATTCAATAAAGAAGTATGATATTGTAAATTATAAGAACAGTAAAAGCGTTAATAATAAATGCAAATAATTAAGCGCATAATGCAAAATAAATAACTAAATAGCCAAAGATGCATAAATTATAAAGAAAAAGGTTGTCCAGTGTGTGCGCATTCGTGTAGCATTCGCAAACGCATTCAAATGAAGTGTTCCAGAGAGTTCACGTTCGTGTAGCATTTGAGAACGTGTTCGAATGGAGTGAGGCAGAAAGCTTGCGTTCGAGTTGCGTTTGAAAATGCGTTCGAACGTTATTATGAAAGTAACACCCATAATGACATAAACACGCATTTGTGAGTATTTCCCGAGTGGTACGTGGAGTTGTATCCCAAATACATACCGCATTATCGTCCATTCGGATTCGGCTACTGAATTTATGTATGGGTTTCCATCTGATATCCCTCAAAGGATAATACACACAATCATTAATGTAATGTAAACGAAAATAGAAATAGATGCGAAATAATATAACGAAATGTAAAAAGTAAAGGCGGAATATTAAAATGACAATAAAAGCGAATAACTAAATAAAAAGGTAAATAACATGAAATAAATGCGGAATAATGAATAACAATAAAAGTAAATAAAAATAAAAGCTAAATGATAAAATAAATGCGATAAATAAAAAAGATAAACAATAAAGTAAATACGAAATAATAAAAATAAAGATAAATAACGAAACTAAGTGCCGAATAATAAATAACAGTAAAAAGACAAGAAAGATAAATAACGAAAATAAAAGAAAGAAAATGTGACCAAAATTTGGTCGTCTTTAATGTAGGACCTCACATATCCGGTTGGACGTATTTCACGTCCAACCAAGCATGTCGCGTCCAGAACAGCAAAATAACTATAGTAAATGGTGCCCTCAGGTCTTACCTTTTAAGTTGCTTCTCAGAAGTGCGTTATGCCGTCGCCGGAATGATTAAAGCTTGATGTTTTTCTGGTTTACTGATTCGTTGTTTATGCTCACTGTTTCGCTGTTTTTGGGCTGTTATTTTTGCGGTTTTCAGGCTACTATTTTTTGGTAATTTATGGGCTTTTTTGGGACTGATTTTCAGTGGTTTTGTCACTATTTTTTGGGTTGATTCTCGGCTGGTTTGGTCAGTGGTGGGCTGCTGGTTGTTTGACGTTATTTTCTTGACTTTTTTTGGTGCAGTCTGCTCACGGTTTTGGGTTGGGTCTTTGTTGTTGTTTTAGTCAGTGGAGGTTGTCTGGTTTGTTTATTTTGGCTATTTGTTATTCGGCTGTGGGTGTTTTTTTGTTTGTTGTGTTCTTGTTTATTGGTGTTTGGTATCTCGTCTTTGGGTGGCTTTTTTGGGTGCTCTTGATTTATTCTTTCGCGTGCTGCCTACTGCATGTGTTGGTCTCCACGTCCAGGCAGTCTGCATGCGTTGGTTGTTTCGGCTTTGGGTAATCTTTGTTGTAGGGTTGAAGGGTTGCTGCTTGTTGTTTGTCGTGACAAGAAGAAAGAATGGGTTTAGGGTTTATTTGAGTGACGATGCTGTGTGAGCTTGTGAGAAAAGAGAGAAAGAGCTAGGGCTTTTGTTGTTGCCGTGTATGTGTGAGAAAAAGAGAGATCCCCTCTTTGATGGTTTGGTCCCCTTTTTATAGTTGTGCCTCCTAGGGTTTATGGTTGTGCCTCATAGGGTTTTCTTTTCTCATTTTCTCTTCCTTGGCCGCCACTCTCTCTCTCTTTCCCCTTTATGTCAAGATTTTCTTTCCATACTAAGGTGTTTGAGGGATTCCCAATCTTTGTTAATATGGAAGTTGATTTGGGGGGATTTTGCACATATGTTTTGCATGGGATTTTTTATTTGAGAAGGCTTGGGCGTGTGGGCTTTGTGTGGTGGGTCATGGGCGTGTGGCTTGCATGGGCTTGCATGGGCGTGTGGATGGATGGACTGCAGGGTAATGGGCCGTGTGGATTTGTTGCAGCGGTTTTGGGCCTGATGAGTGGTAAATCTATCAAGAGAACAATTAGATTGTTGCTCACCATGCGGTTTTCCTAAGAAGAATACCGATATGCAGTGGTAAGTGGGAGGATAGTAAAACTCGATGAAAATCAGAGTAATACTATTATAGGCATCGAATCCTTAATGGAACACAAATAGTTCATCAAGGATGAAACTATACAGTAATCTTCGAATACACAAGAACAGCGTATGTCGGAGAGAGTCAGAAAACAACATGGGGTATGAGTTTCTGATCTCGCCTCATAAAGATGTCAATCTTATTGAGGTATACCAACTAACTACGTATGAGGAAGTGATACAAGGTATCGACTCCCTATTATGACAAAGTGTCATGAGTCCGAAAGGGATTCCATGTATATCAACTATGTTTGGATACTAGTTGATGTACCGCAAGGCATTGTGCCTATTGGTACTATATAAGTCTTCAAGGAAGACATAAATGGATGGCAACATACCAACGTATAAAGCTAGGCTTTTAGCGGAAAGGTATCGTTATCAACATTATGTTGATTTTGATTCAACCTTTTAACTGTTGCCATGGTAAATCCATTTGGATAAAGCTTGCTAATGCTGCATGTTTCATTTATGAAATATGTCAGCTTTACGGGAAAATCACTTTCCTAAAAAGGAAACCTTTTGGAGGATGTTTATAACATCCTTTCGGTTTTGTCGTATCAAAACTAGCAAACAAGGTTTGCGAGTTATTCGATCCATGTTTGGATTGTAGCAAGCATAGGTTCTTGGAATTACCATTTTGATGTAATCATAATGGTTTATGATTTAATTCAAAAAAAAATGAAAATGATTCTTGTGTATATAAGAGGGTTAGTGGGAGCGCACTGACATTGGCTGTCATATAAATAATGATAATACATCATTTCTTGGAAATGATATTCCCATAAACAATCGGCGAAAGCTTGGCTTTCGAGGAACTCTCCGAGAAATCGTACATTGAAAAATGTACGCGACCTGGTGTCTCATACGCTTTGAGCATATGGATTCACAAACAGGCCAATCCGAGTGATAGTCACTGGATTGAAGTTAAGAACATCCGTTAGTATCTTAGATATCTAAGGATGTTGTCTTAAACTATGGAGATGGAGAACTTGAAGTGACTAGGATCACTGTAGCAAGTTTCCTAACCGATAAAGAACACTGAAAGTCGCAAACGGTACTATACAGTTTGAATAATGGTACAGTGAGCTGGAAATCTTCCAAGCAAGATACTGTTACTGAATAAACAATAAATGCGGGTTATTACTTTAGCTGAGGCGGCAATAGAAACCTTCTGGGTCGATAAGTAAATCTAATTAGATTAGATGTAATTCTGTTAGCAGCTGAGCTAGGCTTGAGCACATGCTAAAGAATTAATGGTCTCATCAACGATCCAGATATATACTTCAATATTCATCTGATTCGTTCGGATCATACATCGTGGCGATGTGATGATCGAATAAATCGCGTCAGACGATAATCATGCAAATCCACAGACGAAAGCCATTTCTCAGCAATTGAGCCAAACCGTAGATAGTTCGGGTGTTAGACACTCGAGTGACTGGCTATAGGCCAAGTGGGAGATTGTCAATTATGACCCATAGCGTCACTATTTGTACAGATCACGGTGTTGTTGTACAAATTAACTATGTGACAAAGGAGATTGCACTCTTATCATTTGTGATTAGATCACTTCGATATATAAATGATGAGAGGTCCCTATAATTAGTGCCTGGATTGAGAATGATATGAGACAGTATCAGTCCATGAAGGCATAATTATTAAATATCCATAGTCAGAGTATTATCGAGATTGGACATCGATGAATACGTAAAAGACTAGTATTACACTTGTGCGTGTTGTGGGAGCACAACGACATAGTTCTCATATGTTTGGGTATAGGATACTCATGCAAGTGTAATAGGAGGTTGTGTTTCACCGATGGTACGGGAAACAGCTTCGCTCCGGATAGACCCCATCGGAATTTCATTGGTAGTATGACTACGTGTCTATGGAAGTCCGAAATCAGGGTAGGTGTATTTGGTCTTAACCTGAGACTTGCACCGCTAATGCATACGACAATCAATATACTTTGGTTGAGGTCGTCCAGGGCTTTAACCGGTTCCTGTGTACGCCAATTCTGGGTATATCGAGAATCGTAGTGTGTTGGGTGTGATGTCAAGATGGAAGTGTCACTCCAGTCATATGGAGTTGATGATCACGCAGGGATACAGAACTGGTTCTCTATAAAGGTTGCAACCGTCGGGATAATATGAGTTGGTCATGATTATCCGATTTTAAAGAGACTAGTTGTTTGTTATCCGATATATGCATCGTATGAGGCAGACACTGTACCAGCCCCAGGCCTTGCATGTGATCATCTGATACTGGACAGAAATACGAAATACTATGGTATACTACGCTTGATATAGATCCTTATTCCTGTAAGGATATTTCTGGAGAATTGGGTAGGCATGGTTCTTTGCTAGAAGCCAACCTTGTCTTGTAAATCGGTAAAACGTAGTACTTAGTACTCACGTGTTCGGATAGTCCGACGACCGATTTGATTGCCAACATATTCGGGGATCTCATGGGTCGCTTCCCAAAGATTCACCGATGACGTATGACTCGCACTTTATATTAATCTGGGATTAATTAATGATGAGAGAGAAAATTAATCTGGGATTAATTGCGGAGATATTTTATCTGGGATAAAATATCATTTAAAAGAGAGATAACGATTAATTTGGAATTAATCGATAAATTAATATATTTGATATATTAAACGAAATTGGATTTCGACGCGGAATTAAAATTAGATTTTAATTCGGGCGAACGAATTAATTTAGAATTAATTCGTTAGCGACGTGAATAGTAATTATGTTTGGCATGATTATTTAATTAAATTAGATTTAATAACGACGCAACGGAAAGTTCGTTAATTTAGAATTAGCGAACCCGAGCCCGAGATTATTTGCGAGCGCATTCGCATTTCGAATTCGAGTGCGGCAAATCAAATCAAGCGTCAAATCGCTAGTCGCATCTAGCGTCACATCATTCGTCAATCAAGTGATGGATGTCAATCACTTTGAGTGATTGACGCCAGTCACTATTCATTGATTGATGGGAAATGATGTGTGAGTTGATGGAAGCTTTAAGGGCTTGACTTTTGGAAAGAGAATATGTGTAATTAATTTTGGAAAATTAATTTTGTGTATTTGATACACTTTCCTCCACCAACCAAACAACTCTTCCTCTCTCCAATTTCTCTCCTCATTCACACCCATGGAGGGCTGAAATTGTTCACTGGTTTCTCACAAAAACCGTGAGCAAGGGAAGCAAGTGTGATGAGATTTGTGGCAAATTTCAAGCGAGCTAGCACTCCGAGAGACATGCGAAGGTGATAGGGAAGTTCACCCATGAGCCGGGAACCATTCGACGAAGCTTGGAGCTCGAAGATGATCCTCAAATGGTGCCAAACCAGTAAGCTTGGGCAGTAAACTGCCGAATGCAGTGCAGTGGGCAGTGAAGAATTTTTGTTGCCTAAAGCGTCGCTCAACGATCGATGTGAGTATTCAGCAACTTTCTCGATTTGTATTCGCACTTGTTTCATGTTTATTATTCGATCATATGGATCTAGAAACTCCAACACCTAACCATGTCAAACAATGTTCGGTTTCTCCGTTCGGACACACCGTTTAATTGCGGTGTTCCAGGAGGAGTCCACTGTGAAAGAATACTATATTCTTTCAAGTAATCTAGAAACTCATTGCTCAAGTATTCGCCACCACGGTCCGACCGTAATGTCTTTATACTCTTGCCGGTCTGTTTTTCAACTTCGTGTCGAAACTCTTTGAATTTCTCAAAAGTTTCCGACTTGTGTCTCATAAGATACACATAACCATAACGCGATGCATCATCCGTAAATGTTACGAAGTATTCGTATCCACCTCTAGCCTGGCTAGACATTGGCCCACATACGTCACTATAAACGAGGGTTAACAGTTCGGTGGCGCGTTCACCTTTACCGCTAAAAGGTGATTTAGGCATTTTGCCTAATAAGCAAGATTCGCAGACGTCATATGAATTTGGATCAAATCTGTCCAAGTACCCACTCTTCGAAAGTATGGATATGCGAGTCTTGTTTATGTGTCCCAGACGACAGTGCCACATATAAGTTTTATCTTTATTACTCATTTTAAGCCTTTTGTTTGTTATATTATATGTTTGAGATTGATTTATATTCAAAATATAAAGACCATTATTTGCATCAGCAGTGCAAATTTCTACATCATTTTTATACACAAAACACCATGTGTTCCTGAATACAAAAGTATACCCACATTGGGTTAACATACATACAGAAATAATATTCCTAGTCAAACTAGGTACATAATAACAGTCATTAAGTTCAAGTACATGCCCCAAGGGCAGTTCTAAAACAAAAGTGCCAACGGCCAAAACGGTGACTGGTGCCCCATTTCCGACGCATAGATCAATCTCCCCTGAGGCCAGTCTCCTACTAATCTACAGATCCTGCACATCAGTACATATGTGAGTACCACAACCAGAATCAAAAATCCAATTTTTAAAACTAGAAATAGTCATGTTTATTTCAATAACAAACATACCTGAAGCTGGTGCCTTGCCCGCTTTAATCTTCTTCTGGAGCGCCTTGTACTCGCGGCAGTCACGCTACCAGTGACCCCGCTTGCCGCACTGGAGGCAAACATCCTGAGATTTGTCCTTAGGCTTCCCAGAAGCCTTTGACGATTTGGCATTGCCCTTTCTTTTATGCTTCTTCTTATTCACACCTCCAATCGCCTTGGGCCCAGCCCTCGGTGTCTGAGATGTCGAAGCAAAGTGCGCCTCGCGCTTTTTGCCTTTAAGTAGCTCCTTCTCAGCTTCTTTGAGAATTGACAACAACTCTCCAAGAGTATCATCTCTGTTCATCAAGTTATAGCTTATGATGAACTGTTTCCAAGTATCGGGGAGAGATTGCAAGATCATATCTATGGTAATCTCAGCCTCTAAGACTATCCCCATCTCAGCTAGCTCATCTATGTCAGCAATCATCTGTACCACATGGGACTCAACAGACATGCCTTCTGACATACGTGAACGGAAGAGCTTCTGTGTTAACTCATATCTCTTCGACATTCGGTTAGATCGGTGAAGATCGTGCAACCTCGCCAACATGTTATAGGGATCCAAGTCCCTGTTCTGTCGACAGAAATGCTGAGTCATAGAAGCAAGCATAATAGACTGAGCAGTATCATTATCATCGCTGTGAGTCTTCCAAAGCTCCAGCTCAAGTAACTGATCAGGTTTGGGCTTAGGCCCAAGAGGTGTCTGTATAGTATATAGCAGCCTCTCGGCTCCGAGGACTATCCTCAAATACATTTCCCAATCGGCAAAGTTCGTGCCCTTGAAGACATTTTCGCCCATGATAATGTCTCGGACATTTCCCTTTCCTGTCATCTTGATTACGATAGTCTAACTATCTAATCAACGATATATGGGTACAGTCTAACTGTTACAATAAAATTAACATTGTATTAGTCCAACTAATAATATAATTTTGACGAAATAATATGAAAGCGCGTAAAGCTAAGTATCTGAATGAAATTACAAATTCAATACTAGCCTCCCACTATTTTTCGGCGAGCCTCTAACCCTCTGTCGAGTACTCGGGAAACCCAGTTTCCTAGTGGGCTAGGATCCCGTTAAATAACACACAACCTTGACTTTGGCCAACAAGCTGTATGATATTTAACTAGGTAGATCTCGAAGATCAATTGGATCTAATCCAATTCCTAGATCTGGTAGGTGGACATCCAAGTCCGAAATATATATACAGTATATATGCCAATATATCCAATATATTTTCATAACCTTTTTCCTCTGAATCAACTAAGCCTTGGCTTTGGCACAACAAGCTTAATGATTCCAGTTAAGCTGGACCCATTGACATGGAAAGCTTCGTAATCAATGTCGATGGACAAGAAGTGATCTTAACTTTGGCTAACAAATCACGACTTGGAAAAGACACCGATATGGAACAAAACTCTCATGATTTAAACACATCCGCAATTGACAAAGGTCTTGACTTTGGCCAACAAACCAATGCCAACTTTGGATCTTGAGTAAGAATCACTCAACGAAATGAAATAACGTTTAATATGTTTTGAGGGTTTTTTCGCGTAAATTGGCAACCAATTTATTATCTTTGTTAAGGTCTCATCATACACCCTTAAGCATGCATTTCTAAAAGCATAATAAGGCGCGGAAAGTAAATTAATAACGATATGCTGATGGATATTTAAACAGATTGTTCCTAGAACAAATCACTTCATTTCCTCTCCCCGGCTAGCACTATTCTTCTTCTACCCAATTACATAATACAATAAGAGAAACCTCATTAACATTGAGGGGAATTAAGTGAGAATAGAATACAAAGAAATAATGAGAGATAAGGCTGGACACGCAGGTCCAATTTATAAATTCTGAATTTACAACAATTTCTAAAATTGCCCTTTCCCTTCTAATATCCATCTGATATACGCTATTCATACATCACATCCATGTATTCATTCAAGCATGTTATTCAATCAAACTAATGAAATTAATTATCTTTGAATATTAGTGATCATCCAATGATCAAACAATGATTTGATTTGCGCGAGTCCAACTCGTTTGAGAATAAGTACTTAAAGTACGAATTCTTGAATTATATCGAACTACTCGTTAAATCTAATTTAATCCATATTCAATACTAATTCATGTATTTAATTCCAAATTAAATATCTACACTTTTTAATGCGCTTTAACGACTAAGATTCCAAATCTAATCTTATCGGGTCTCAAATCCCAACTAACATCCAATGTTCGTTTAATTAAAGTCTGATGGGCTTTCAATTGATTTCATAAGGCATGGGCTTTGGTCAATATGGGTCAAACCCAATTACCAAGCCCAATTGAGGAATCACCCTCATATGCCAAAAAACCAATTTTAACCCATAAGGCCCAATTAAACTTTTAAAGCCCATTTATTACATTTGGACTTAATGGAATGATTTAGGCCCAATTTGGATCCGATCCAATCCAATTGGCCTAAAACAATTTGGCCCAACCAAGCCCATTATGCCCAAATATAACAATTTCAAGCCCAATTCAAAATTAAGCCCAATTAACCAAATTTTAAAATTCCAAATTTTATAACTTAATTAATTAAAGTGTAATACATCAATTAATTAACTAAATCAATATTTCCAAAATAAAATTTAACCAATTAATTATGTATCATATTTGTTCAACTAATGTCCAACATTCTTGAATCAAAAATCAAGTCCATACATGCTAAGAATCTCTCGGCCATGATAAGGATTTTTGTCCGATTTCGTTTTTCAATCCGATCGAATTACAAATCGACATTTCCAATTCGTTTCAAGTCATCCAATGATCATCAAAACAAAAAATACCAAGACTTCCAATGGTAATACATATTCGGCCAAGCCAAGTTTTGGGTGAAAAATTGATCCAATCCATTTTTTCTCAAAATTGATCACATACAACTCAAAGTCATCCATCCATAAGCATGCTCAAACAAGTAATTTATTCAAAACATGCTCAAAATCAATTTACCTTAATTTTACCCTAAAATATTTCATGCTTAAACAAGGCTCATTGATACCATTGTTGGTTTCTATTGATGTCCCAATATCATTTTAAGCCACTAAAATAGAATGAATACTACAAAGAAATGTGGCGGAAACACACTTACAATGATCGGATTGGATGTGATGCTCAACAAAACTTTTCCTCCAAGAAGCTCCAACATTCGGCCAAGGTTGTTTGTTAAAGAAGATGATGAAGCTCCAAGCCTTAATGGAAATCCATGCTCTAAGATAAGCTTCCATATCACCTTGTTTGATCCTTTGATTGTGCTAGCAAAATGAAGAAAGAAAATCCAATATTCCCTTCAATGGAGCTCACGGTTTTGCAAGAAATGGAGAGAGATAGAGTTCTGTTTTTCTATTCTTTTGGCTTCCAAAATCGTAAAATGGAATGAAAAACAATTACCAAATGTTTGGTATTAGTTTACAAAAATTCAAAGCCAATTTTGGCTCCAAAATTGTAATAAATGATCTCAACAACTTGCATCATGAATAGTGACAGCATGTCACTCTCAAAAAATGACTTTGACATCTATCACAAATTAATGACAAGTGATGTGACTCGCGATGTGACTTATGGGCCCCACTCGAATTCAAAATGCAAGTGGACCCGCAATCACTTCCGGGCTCGGTTTCGCTAATTCCGAATTAACGAACTTCCATCGCGACGTAATTAAATAATTACGCCTAGCGAAATTACTATTCATGTCGCTAACGAATTAATTCTAAATTAACTCGTTTGCCCGAATTAAAATCTAATTTTAATTCCGCGTCGAAATCCAATTTCGTTTAATATATCGAATATATCATTTTGTCGATTAATTCAAAATTAATATTTCTCTCTCTTCAAATAGTACTTTATCCAAGATAAAGTGTCTCCGCGATTAATCCCAGATTAATCATGCTCGAATCATACGTCATCGGTGAATCTTCGGGAAGCGACCCAAGAGATCCTTTGATATGTTGGCAGTAAATACGGTCGTCGGACTATCCGAACACGTGCGTACCTCGTATTACATTTTTACCGATTTACGAGACAAGGTTGGCTTCTAGCAAAGCGCCATGCCTACCCAATTCTCCAGAAATATTCTTAATGGAATATACGATCTATATCAGGCGTAGTATACCGTAGTATTATGTATTGCGATCCAGTATCGGATGTCACGTGCAAGGCCTGGGGCTGGAATAGTGTTTGCCTCGTACGAAGCACATATCGGATATCAAGCAACTAGTCTCTTTGAATCGGATAATCATGACATTGTCATATTATCCAGATGGTTGCAACACAATAGAGAACCAGTTCTGAATCCCTGCGTGATCATCATCTCCATATGTCTGAAGTGATACTTCCTTATTGACATCATATCCAATACACTATGATTCTCAATAAACCCAGAAGAGGCGTACACAAAACCTGTTAAAGCCCTGGACGAACAAAACCAAAGTTTACCGATTGTCGCAAGTACTAGCGATGCAAGTCTCAGGTTAAGACCAAATACACCTACCCTGAAGCGGACTCCCATAGACACATATACATACTACCAATGGGATTCCGTGGGGTCTATCCAGAGCGAAGCTGTTTTCCGTACCATCGGTAAAACACAACCTCCTATCGCACTTGCATAAGTATCCAATACTTAAATATATGAGAAATATGCCGTTATGCTCTCACAACGCGCACAAGTGCAATACTAGTCTATTCCACATTATCGATGTCCAATCTCGATAATACTATGACTAGGGATATTTAATGATTAAACCTTTATGGATTGATACTGTCTCATATCATCTCAATCCGGAATTAATCATAAGGACTTTTACCATTTATATATCAAAGTAAATAAATTACAAAACGTAAAAGGCAATTTCATTACAACATAGTTAATTTTGTACAAAAACACAATGTCTTTTACAAACAGTGACGTTATGGGTCATAACTGTCCAACAAACTTTTGGCCCAATCATCATAAGATAGAAACTTGTCTCAGTTTAAATGGCCCAACAAGTTCGTATCCCATGACGAGAGGTCCAAATGGATTCAAATGACAATGGTAATAAACACAAGGTGGCCCATTCTTATTTTGAAAACTTTGGCCCAATTATCATAAGATATAAACTTGTCCCGATTTAAATGGCCCAACAAGTTCGTATCCCATGACGAGAGGTCAAAATGGATCCAAATAACAATGGTCCCAAACACAAGCATAAGGGGTAGCTTCTATAGAATATATAATTATGGTTCATATGTGGGTTTATAAGGGTATGGATAAAGGCTCCCGCCGACGAAGGGTTGCTCACAACCAGGTCTCCCCACTCAAGGGTTCGAGCGACCAAATGAGCGCACCTTTTTATACCCTAAGGTACGTGCCAACGAGTGATGACACCACATAATGATCTGCCGCCTTGAGTGAAAGCGACTTCACGATACATGACACCATCGGGGTAAAAAGGGTATGCAAAATATATGAGACTTGGGTAACCAAAGCCAAAGCCATGGACACTACAAGGTATTGTTTCGGGGCCGATTCTCTATCCCCAGTGGAGTCGCCATCTGTAGGAGCGAAGCGGGGTTTACCGCTATGCCTATGATGCTCGGTGACCATAACACTGTTGGGCTCACAGCCCGTAGAGAGTACGGAGTAGCCCGCGGTGGACTAAACCGGAGAATAAAGGAGTCACCACCCAGTGTGAACTGGGAAATGATTTAAGGCCGCACTCACCCCTCGCAAGGGAATACCTCAAACCGTTGGGTTCAGAATGATCCCTTACTTATGCCAGTATAATGGACGGGTTCACACAATGGTATAACCAAGTCTTATGCAGCACATGCAAGATAATTCAAATAAATACACAAATTTGCACACCCATAAACATGAATATAAATAAAAGCAAATACATAGTTCCAAAATCATATTAAATAAAGAAGTACGATAATGTAAATTATAAGAACAGTAAAAGAGTTAATAATAAATGCAAATAATTAAGCGCATAATGCAAAATAAATAACTAAAGAGGCAAAGATGCATAAAATATAAAAAAAGAGGTTGTCCAGTGTGCGCGCGTTCGTGTAGCGTTCGTAAACGCGTTCGAACGAAGTGTTCTAAAGAGTTCACGTTCGTGCAGCGTTCGAGAATGCGTTCGAATGGAGTGAGGCAGAAAGCTTGCATTCGAGTTGTGTTTGAAAACTCGTTCGAACGTTATTATGAAAGTAGCACCCATAATGACATAAACACGCATTTGTGAGTATTTCTCGAGTGGTACGTGGAGTTGTATCCCAAGTACAGACCGCAATACCATCCATTCGGATTCGGCTATGGAATTTATGTCTGGGTTTCCATCCGATATACCGCAAGGGATAATACACACAATCATTAATGTAATGTAAACGAACATAGAAATAGATGTGAAATAATATAACGAAATGTAAAAAGTAAAGGCGGAATATTAAAATGACAATAAAAGCGAATAACTAAATAAAAAGGTAAATAACATGAAATAAATACGGAATAATGAATAACAATAAAAGTAAATAAAATAAAATCTAAATGATAAAATAAATGCGATAAATAAAAAAAGATAAACAATAAAGTAAATGCGAAATACTAAAAATAAAGATAAATAACGAAACTAAGTGCAGAATAATAAATAACAGTAAAAAGACAAGAAAGATAAATAACGAAAATAAAAGAAAGAAAATGTGACAAAAAATTTGGCTGTCTTTAACGTAGGACCTCGCATACCCAGTTGGATGTATTTCACGTCCAACCAAGCATGTCGTGCCCAGAACAGCAAAATAAATATAGTAAAGGGTGCACTCAGGTCTTACCTTTTAAGTTGCTTCTCGGAAGTGCGTTATGCCGTCGCCGGAATGATTAAAGCTTGTTGTTTTTCTGGTTTGCTGATTCGTTGTTTATGCTCACTGTTTCGCTGTTTTTGGGCTGTTATTTTTGCGGTTTTCGGGCTACTATTTTTTGGTAATTTATGGGCTATTTTTGGGACTGATTTTCAGTGGTTTTGTCACTATTTTTTGGGTTAATTCTCGACTGGTTTGGTCAGCGGTGGGCTGCTGGTTGTTTGACATTTTTTTTTTTGGTTTTTTTGGTGCAGTCTGCTCACGATTTTAGGCTGGGTCTTTGTTGTTGTTTTATTCGGTAGTGGTTGTCTGGTTTGTTTATTTTGTCTATTTGTTATTCGGCTGTGGGTGTTTTTTGTTTGTTGTGTTCTTGTTTGTTGGTGTTTGGTATCTCGTCTTTGGGTGGCTTTTTTGGGTGCTCTTGCTTTGTTCTTTCACGTGCTGCCTACTGCATGCGTTGGTCTCCATGTCCAGGCAGTTTGCATGTGTTGGTTGTTTCAGTTTTGGGTAATCTTTGTTGTAGGGTTGAATGGTTGTTGCTTTTGTTGTTTGTTGTGACAAGAAGAAAGAAGGGGTTTAGGGTTTATTTGAGTGATGATGTCGTGTGAGCTTGTGAGAAAAGAGAGAGAGATAGCTAGGGCTTTTGTTGTTGTCGTGTATATGTGAGAAAAAGAGAGATCTCATCTTTGATGGTTTGGTCCCCTTTTTATAGTTGTGCCTCCTAGGGTTTATGGTTGTGCCTCCTAGGGTTTTCTTTTCTCATTCTATCTTCCTTGGCCGCCACTCTCTCTTTATCTTTCCCCTTTATGTCAAGATTTTCTTTCCATACTAAGGTGTTTGAGGGATTCCAATCTTGGTTAATTTGGAAGGTGATTTGGGGGGATTTTGCACATGTGTTTTGCATGGGATTTTTTATTTGGGAAGGCTTGGGCGTGTGGCCTTTGTGTGGTGGGTCATGGGCGTGTGGCTTGCATGGGCTTGCATGGGCGTGTGGATGGATGGGCTGCAGGGTAATGGGCCATGTGGATGGGTTGCAGGGGTTTTGGGCCGAGGCTAAGGTTTGAAACAACAGCTGAGCAAATCTGCGGCGGGTTTGAGAGGCCGAATCCAGTAAGGTGCTAATGATGAGTGATATTTCTATCACTATTTCCCACTCATTTAACCTAATATTTTGTATAGTTTCTCAAGTTTTGTGAATATTTTGATGTGTTTTGTGTTATTTTGTAGATAAATAAAGTTTCAGGACATTCTGGAGGTGATTTGGACCAAAACAGTGAAAATTGGGAAAAGGCATTTTGGTAATTTGGGCGCGTCGCGACACGCAAGCCCTGGGCGTCGCGACGCCTAACGTGCACCAGAGCTGCTAACGTGCGCTGGGTCAACGGGTCAGAATTTGAGAAGTTTGACTTTGCTAACGTGCGCCGTGCCACGTGTCACCATCACAGCCGATCTGCTAACATGCGCCGTGCCACGTGTCATCATCCTACGGTGCCGACAATTACTATTTCCATGTGTGCCACGTGTCGCCACGTCATCCGGTCTACGAGTCAACTCTGCCACGCGTCTTGCCACGTCATCATCCACGTCAGCAGGTCAACCGAGTCAACATGCCACGTCATCATCAGCCAATCACAGCGTGACATGTGTCGCAATCCTACGGTGCCGACAATTGATCTCAACCGCCTTGACATGTCATCGCCACGTCAGCATAATAATTGAGCTCTTAGCCGCCTCGCCACGTGTCGCCTTATCTTCTTATCCGAATTGCCACATGTCAAAGCCTTAGCAAGCCACGCCAAAAGAAGCTGGCGTCGTGACGCCAAAGCCCTTGACGTCGCGACGCTGGAAGCCTACCGGGGTCTATAAATTGAGCTCGAGATTTCAGTTTTTGAGGCATCACTCTCTCTCATCTCTTTGATGTAAAGAATGAGTTTCTCTCTCTAGTTTCTTTTAATTTTTAGTTTTTAGTTTTGTAAAAATTTTAATTACGTTCTGTAATAATAGTAATTTACTTTCTTACTTTTTACAGTTTTTACTATTCACCATGAGGAGGTAACTTCCCCAGCTATGGTGAAAGGTAATTCTTTTACTATTGCTATTTAGATTAATCTCCATTAAAAATAATATATTCATTATTTAAAATTTGACTTAAAAAGGATACCGCTATATTGGTCGGTTGGTAATTTAATTTTAATCTGGTTTAAACCTGACTAATCAAGGATACCGCCAGATTGGTCGGTTGGAAATTTAATTTTGGTTCCACCTTTATGGCTGGTTTATGGACAAATATTACAGCCTTAATGGCTGGTTGGACTTAATTTGACTTAATCAGGATACTCCAGATTGGTCGGTTGGTAATATTATCTTAAGTTTATATATTATTTTATGGGAGATATCTAAATTAGTAGTAGTAAATGTAATTCATTTACCTTAGCATTTTATTTTATTGTAATTTACTTTTCAGTATTTACTTTACCGCATTTTTACTTCAAGACTTTTATTTTCAAGTTTTTACCAGCCCTAGTTATGTGTTGTAACTAAATAAGTTATCTGGGGTTGTGATGATTTTTAATATCACCGATTTTAAGGGGTTAGATTATAGTTTGGGTATTATAAAGATTTATTTATTGAGTCTTAATCTTAATGCTTTTTATTAACTGGCCACTAAAAATTGACTAGGTAAACTTAAAATGAACTAGAAATAGGGATTTTAAGTTTAAGACCTTAGACTCAATAGCCCACGATCTTCCTTGAGAATAAATAACCCTTTAATAGATTTCCTTACAGGATAGGAATACCTGTTGGGCGGGGGTAGCCTTAATTGGAACTTAATCTTAATGAATCCAGATAGTTTGGTTGACATAGACATATGGTTCAATTGGGTTTAACTGGGTATTTGTGTCTGACCATCGACAGAGGCTTACACATAATTTAGTGTTCCAGGTTAATAAATCAATATATTACCCAACTTTAAGATAACTACTTCATCTTTAAAATGATATTAAAAGAAATCACAACCCTAGATAGTTTTTAATATTGAATTTTCTTAAAACCTACTTTCGAACAATTTTATTTACTTATTTTTAAATTTAGAATCGTCACCATTTCAAATCAATCAAACAACCTGTTAGATACTAGTAATCATTGACCTCATAAAATTATAGATTAGATATTAAGTCCTCGTGGGATCGATATTTTTATACTACTTGAACGATACGTGCGCTTGCGTTATACGTGTGTGTTTACGCGGTCAAGTTTTTGGCGCCGTTGCCCGGGGACTTATTTATCTTTCACTATTAGTTTTAAGGTTAGATACATTTACTTGTATCTAATTTCTTTTTACTTATTGTTTTTGTTTTCTTGTGTTTCAGGTTCTCAGAAACTTCATGAGACGAACCAGAAGTTTTGAACTTCGACCGCTTGACCCGGAAATTGAAAGAACCATCAGACAGTTGAGAAGGGAAATGCGAGAAGGCCAAGAAGCTTTAGTCAACATGGAACCTGAACCTTTGGAAGTTGCACCACCAATTCCCATTCGAGACAGAGCCATTCCGGTGGTTGACAGACTCATTTCTTGCATTGTACTTCCTCCTTTACCAGCAAATGCAGGTGACATCAAAACATGCATTCAGATGATTCAGCAGTCAGTTCAGTTTGGGGGGAATGCAACTGAAGATCCTAATGCCCACATCAGCAACTTCCTAGAAGTTTGCGGCACTTTCAATTACAACCGAGAAGCTGAAGAAGCAATGAGATTACGTGTTTTCCCATACTCCTTGAATGACAGAGCTAAAGCTTGGCTACATTCACTACCAGCAGGTTCCATCACAACGTGGAACACTTTGGCCACCGAATTTCTTGCAAAGTACTTTCCACCAGCCAAAACCGGAAAGCTGAGGAATGACATCACATCCTTTGTACAGCAAGATTCAGAAACTCTATACGAAGCTTGGGAAAGGTACAAAGATTTGCTCGGAAATGTCTTCACCATGAGATTCCAAAATGGCTTCAAGTCCAAACATTCTATAATGGACTTTATGGAATAATGAGAACCACAATTGATGCTGCTGCTGGAGGAGCTTTAATGGCGAAAGGAGAAGATCAAGCCTGGGACTAATCGAAGAAATGGCCAACAAACATTCCTTGTGGCCAACAGAAATGAGCATGATCCAAAGAATTGCATGAATTTATGAAAGTGTAGCCAATACAGCAGTCAGTGCCAAGCTAGATCAGATATGCAAATTCATGGAGACTCTTACACTGGATCCACAAGTTCACCATATGGAGGAGCACCAGAACTAAACCAACTTGAAGAGAAGGTGAATTATGTCAACAATTTCAACAGACAGGGGAACAATCCATATTCCAACACACTTACAACCCAGGGTGGAGGAATCATCCTAATTTTTCATGGAGCAACAATTCAGGGCA
>SKCR01033929.1:0-42586 GCA_019454045.1 Zanthoxylum bungeanum | reverse complement strand
TGTATTGCTGAGTTTTTATGTACTGAGACGACATACCAATTCCGGATACTAGCATACCGGTGTCTCAGACCTCTTTTGCATGCTCTCTGGAACCGGTCTTATACATATTGGTTTTCATAACGGTCCTCATGCATGATTGTATATCTTCTGGAACCAAAAAATTTTCATACCGGCCTCCATACCGGTATACCTGAAGAAAAATAGGGCTCTGGAACAGGCATGAACAATACCGGTGAACTTATTTATTTTGCATACTCTCCGGAACCGGCATGAACCATATCGATGTCCATACCAGTGAACCTGTATGTTTTGCATACTTTCTGAAACCAGCATGACGCATACCGGTACCCATAACGGTAAATGTGATGCATTTAATGTTCAACGGTAACTATTCAGTAGCCGTTTGAACTTCATACCGATACACCAACCCTTGTAAACCGCCATACATGTCTCAAGACAGAAAATGGGTTTGCTCGAATTTTTCACTATAAATTGAGACCTTACTCCATTTTTTCTCAGTTCATACAATTTCCAATATTCATTGAAAGTAAAAATCAGAGAGAAAGAAAAATCATCCTGATCATTTCATTCTCATCATTTCATAAGCTCATTACATACATCTTCGTATACATCTTAGTGAGCTTAGATTTATTTTGGTAACATACTCACTCTTCAATCCTTTTATTTTTTCTTAGTGAGTTCCCAAATAGTATTGTAAACACAAACTTCTATTATTCAAAATACTTGTGTTAAATCCATTGTTTGAGTTGTGACTACTCTCAAGGGTGGTGTTGGTGTAAAAGTTTTGAGAGAAGCCTTAGTGAAAAAATCTCTTGGTTGTTTGAAACTAGTGGAACCTTCAAGTGAACTTGAAGCGAGTGGACTTAGGCTGAACCACTATAAAATCGATGTTGTATCTCTCTTTCCTTATCTTTAGATTGTGCAATTTTATTTAGAATCAACATTGTGTTTTATAATTATTGGTAAAGCTTAAAAGCTTAAATTTTCTAAGATTTATTATTCTGCATTAAATGTTTTTTACCCAATTCACCCCCTCTTAGGAATAGTTGTTACTTGATAGTGATTGTAGAGAATTTCATTTCGTATCAGAGCTTGGACTTCTCGCAAATGATTTAACTATCCGAGAAGAGATAATATGGAAACTTCAAGCAATATGTCAATGAACCTTGTCGAGGGATTTTGTGACAGCCGAAACTGTACACGATAACTCAAATAAAATTACAGTTGCTCGGAATAAATTTTTAATTTTAGTGTTTAATTTTTTATTATTATTTTAGAAATCATAACATAATATTAAAATAATTTGCGTACCTTAGGAATCTTGTACAGACGTCCCAGATAAATTTTCAGTTTCAATACATCATTTTAGCTTAACAAAGTCAACAAGCTAGTTTTAGCAATTTGGACGTAACTATTTCGTCTGATCTCTGATTTTCATGAGTTTTATATATCGGAAAGGTAGAACTAAGACTTACAACTTTCATGTCGAATATATTCCCAAATTCAGACCTGAACTAGGTCAAAATAGAAATAAAAGTCGCATGAATAGTATTACACATGGAGTGCTTTATAAATGTCCCTATTTTTCTATTTTTTATCATTATTTTATTAATAAAATCAACCCCACTCCTTTATAAACAGAACACTATTCCTTCATCACTTTAATTTTGTGAAAAACGTGAATAAGCAACTCTAAAGCTCTACATTTTATTTTCATCTACACCATTATCAAGAGAAATATGATGATTTCAAGCTTGATTTCATGCCATGTAAGATTCTTTTATTCTTTCCCCTTCTTTATTTCAGTTTTGAGCAAGAAATTAGAAAGCTCCAATTCGTCCATATATAACCTTAGAAGTCAATTTTATATTTTAACCTCAATAGAGTTATTAGTGTGCATTTGTTGGGGTTGGTGCTCAGAGCGCCAATCCGGACCGTATTTATGTCTGATTCATGAATACGAACATCCATTTTTCCCCTAATATTACTTATTTATGGTTGCACCTCTTGTTTTTATATACGTATTCGATCTGATTACGATTAGATTGAAACTAAATGTGGTTGAGTGGTATGTATATATATTAGACAAAGGCCCGATAATATATAATGCAGTACACAGTTACAAAGTTAGTTTGTAATTGACATTGGGAAGTGTCACTGTTAAATGTATATTATCAAACAAAGTTCATGGTCAAGATTTACTAACACAGGTCGGTTAATCAAATCCGTTGAGACCAGTACATGTCGTATATCGAGACTTGGTCTGATGGTTTATCCCAATGAACCATGAGTCTGGGGAGACTCGTATAGACGTGTAGGTGTTTATAGTGGATAAACACTGAACGACTCACCGAAGATTCTTAATAGATGGTACACCAACGTCAATAAGAATCTTCTCGGGTTGAGTACCACTTGTGATTCTTAGACTTGAGATGCCATTGTGGGCACATGAGACATCTTCTACACTTAGATGGCAGTCACGTGACCGATCTATTTAGATCAGACCTCCGTCTGTTCGTTGGGTGTAGATAGATCCTCAGGGTGTCCTGTGAGTATTTAGATAGGATCCGTCAGTTCTGTGTATCAGAGCATAGGTAGTCCATATGATTAGCAATCAGATAAAACCATGGGCCCGTGGTACAGTTTGGAAGCTAGTTCTAAACATTCTTTTAGAGATTGCTAATAGAATAGTCGATTGGATAATCCCTATAGAGATTTGACGTTTATATCTATATCTCTGGGATTTATCCGGATACCTGTGACGGAGGAATTATACATTTGCCATGACCTCGACCTGTATGATTCAGCTAGTTTATTTGTGATCGTCATAATTTATGGGTGGATAAATTATGGACACGAAATTGGATTTCGTGACGGATATGCCTGAATCTAGAGAGTCTCAATAATGAAATATACTCGTAGAGCACTAGAGCAACATTTATAAATGATATTGATTATTTATAAAGTCGTTTAAAGGTTAAACGAAAAATACATGTTTAGGGACCCGATAGTCATTTCCTTAATTTTTGTGTATTTACATTTAATACTTGATTAATTTAAATACACATTAATTAATTGTCAAATTGAGATATTTGACTAAATATCATAAATGAATATATGTATTTAATATTTAATGTAAATATAATACATATATTTAATATATTTGTATTTAATTAATTAATTATTTAATTGTTAAATGATTAAATTAATTAAAATATAAATATCTTAAGATTTAGATATTTGTTTTAATGGCTAAGTTGTCTTTGTTGACTTTGTTAGAAATATCTTTAAAGTGTTTTTTGATATTTTAACAAGTTGATTACATGAAATCCAAATGAAATTGAAATTAATTGTCTTGTATTTTGCTTAGGCCAAATTCGGCCCAAGGCCAAAAGTAGGCAAGTATATATTGTTTTAATTTCATTTGGTGAGGTAACCTAATACACTTTAATAGAAACTCCATTGAAAGAAATAAAAGGAAGCTTGAGAGGAAGAAAAGAAAAAAAAAGAAAAGCTTGGTTTTTAGTAAGTTTTCTTAACTTGCTATTAGAAAGGAAAATGTTCCTTATGTTCTAGGCTACATCTTGTGATGTTCTCATGTTATTATTTTCTTTATTCTTTGTGTTTTTGTTCAATGGAAGTTTGTTGAAAGTGTTGAGCATGTATGAACTTGGAAGATTGTTACTAGTGTAGTAATAAGTTTTCTTTTATGGTTTTAGAACCTTGTTGCTAATCTAGAGTTGTTGACCCACTCTTAAATGACCTAGATTTGATCTATAGTTATTTCATTGTGTTGAGACTTTAATTGGATGGAAGAAACATGATTAAAGTAATTGATTTAACCAATTTGGTCTAATTTGTCCAATTTGAAGAAATTGAAAAATTAGGTTTAAGACCTCATCCAAATTTGGGGCTTTTCATTTATGTTGTGTATTTTGGATGTGTATATGATACATATGATATCTTATGTTGATTGGATTTCATCTTGATGTGTTTTGAAGCATGGAAGTGCAAAATGCACATTAGGCCACCTTGGAGGGGCTCTCGGCCAAGGACAAAAAATTTTGGGTTTTTTGTTGCTTTTGGTGTTTTGACATTTAGGACATGTTAAGTTCATCTTAGAAATGATTTAGAATCATCCAAAATTGATTTGAACAATTTCGGACTAAAATGAACAAAATGCCAAGTGTAAGGGCAATTCGATAAATTCACATAAATTTGATTTATTGAATTTTATTTCATAATTTTATTATTGGGTAATTAAATAATTATGTTTATTTAATTAATCCGAGAAAAAGTTTTGAAATCGGAAAATTTGATTTTCGACCGTTTCCGCTGCGTTACCGGATTTAGCCCCTAAAACCCCTACAAAATTGTATCGGAGCGAGTCTGATTCTAGGCCCCCTAAAATGATTAGCTTGTTTAATTCAATGTTTAATCATGTTTTTAACTTATACATGCATGTTACAATCTAATTTGATTAGATTTAGGGTGTTTGACACTTAAAGGAATATCCCAGCTTAATAAGGTTTTGAGGTAACTAGTATTTGGAATACTTGTTTCTTGTTCCGTCTTGTCAATATGGTTTATAAATATTTTTCCGTGACTACATCCGAGACCGTGCCTCTGCTGTGAGGATGTAGCCGATAGAGATTTATTTATGCCGGATGTATATTAGATACTAGATAAATTCAAGCGAAAGCGGAATCCTGAACGTGCCCTAGCTGTCAGGGTTACGGAAGTAACTTGAGTTTATCATTGACGAGCTTAACCTTGGTTCGTCTCCTTGTGGGCATGCCTTAGCAGCGACAATGAGAAACGACCAGGACCGGAAACCCAGGAGTCACTAGTGAGTGATTGACAATGAGTTGTCTACCTGTGAATATACATAGGCGAGACCGTGCCTCTACTGTGAGTCGAAATATATTCATGGGGTCCACTTCCCATTATGGAATTCGATTTAATTATTGAATTCTCGTTTTTCCGTTGGGGATTACGGTATTACGTAAAATAGTGGGAGGCACTGCTAAGTTTAAAATATTCCATAACTTAGGCAGTGTGTATTATTATGGAAATAGCCGCTTGTTTGTTTTCCTTAATCTATATTAGATAGAATTAAACTTTTAATTCACTACATACATATTTTTATATGTTATCTGACTTGACTCTTGGTTGCAGTTATTCTAGAATAGGTTCTAGACATTATTGGACTAGGATATTAGTAGATTGGTCTAAACCATCGAGAACTGTTGTTCCGATTTTCTTGAAAATCAATATGGTTAATGACTTAGTTTCTAAGTCATGATAGATAATCTAGATAAATATCCCTTTTAAGATATAATTCTTTAGAGAGAATAGTTTCTTTTGCAGTAAGAATTGACTTGAATTCGTTCATGTCTCGAGATTCTTGACTGGCATTAAGAAAGCCCCATTAGGTATTTATTTATCTAGTAATGACGTTTCTTAGCTTTAATGACCTTTAGAGGCAATGTGTCTGACACAATTTGCTAATCAGTTATTTGCAATTGTTGTGAATAGTTGAATGTAAATAGTAAATCTAAAGAAAGAAGATACGTATAATTGTGTATAGAAAATATCGATTTTCGCAATACAACAACTATATGTATTGGATACCAGATCTCTCGTCTAGTTATTTAAAATATTAGTTAACGATTGTTTTGATATTTGATATCGAAACTTGCGACTATTGGATAGTTACTTGTTCTTAATAAACAATTGTTATATATATTTTAAATACAACTAGTAGTGTCATTGACGTAGAGATAAACATTAAGAAAAATTATTCTGTAAAATAAATAATTTAGAACGGTGCTTTATGAGTTTAATCACTTAAGCATTAGATGTTTATTCCTTATGATAAAGGATGGTTTGATACGATATCACACCACACATCCTTATACATTTAATGAATATTGTATTCAGGAATGTGATTAAGATCTCGTTTAACCAATGATTGTCATTGGACCACCAGATTTATTAAACTGATACATTAGATGTATGTAGTGTAATAAATAATAATTGCTTAAGATAGTTTTCTTTATTTCGTAACTTAGTTGATGAATTATCATAACTTAGTTACGTGTTTCTGAAGGAACACATATTGAACATCTTGAAATGATCAAGAACTTTCAATCTGTTCTAATGAAACGCAGATTGAACATATTTGACTGGTTCAAATATATTCAATCTGAAATTTTGAAAACGTGATCCTTAAAATTCATAACAAGTCTTTGAATTTTTCAAAGATCTTTGATATGATCAAACATATGAATTTAAAGCAATTAGTTCTAAGATTATTCAGTGAATATGATTCATATTCAATATTATTCTTCCCCGATTCCATCTTTATGGAATTGAGTAGTGGGAGCAGTTGAATCTTATATGATTTGATTCGTTTGATATTGAATATTACCGAATTAGTTTCAATACTCTTGGGGTTATACTCCAGTAACACTAGTTCAACTTTTTAATTTAGGTTCCATTAATTTCTACAGTTACATATATGGTTGTATAGGTAGAAAATCTGAATCTTGAAAAGTTTGAGATTTGAATATTTCTTTTATATAATAGTTATATAATGGAAATTACTTACACCTTGGAGGTATAAGTAAAAGTTTATCATTTATTCTATTTTATAGAATATTGTATTCTATTTAATAAAATATCTTTCCTATGATCCTAAGTAATAAAATTGTTTTATTACTTGGTGTGTACCATCAGATGTTAACTATTGTAGAAAAAACTTGACTTATTGAAGTCAATTGTGAGAATGATAAACTATAAATGGAACTACGTAATTAATAAGATGAAACAACCCTTATACATATTCTATATGAGTTTAATAGGATATCAGAATCATTTACGAGTATTTGATACTTAATGATTCTGTTGTTTTCTTACCGAAGAAAATTATCCTATAACTTATAATGAAGCGATATTTGATATCGATTCTGGAAGTTCACCACTGAACCATAGATCTAAGATTGTTCATAGTTTACTACGATCAAGTTTTGAACTTGATTAAGCTTTCATTATGAATTAGTTCATGATATGTGCTAATTGTTTGCGCAGCGAAAGCAGTGTGAGCTTATTAAAGGTTTGACCTTTACAATATGACAGTGAGAAAAGTTATACTCGGCAATCTATTGTAGATTCGGAGAAAACTTATCTCTAGTCACGCTAATTGAACAATTAAAGATATATTGGTTAATAATGATATTATTAAACTGTATATTTTAGCTAAAGAATGCAAAGTGGAGTTTTTGAATGACTTATTCAGATAAAAGATCAGTTGTGATTTCTTCATTTGAAGAGTTCGTTCTGGAATGGCCCTAGAGTTTGTGTTATGTTGAGATTGCAGTTTAGTATGCTAGCTTATAGAGCCTATTGTAGACTTGGATAAGTCTTCCGGAAAACTGTGTTCTCTATTTTTGACATCAGTCAGATTGTCTGATCTTGTCAAAGTATAGAGAATACATATGTGTTTGAAGGGTTAGTAGGAGCGTACAAATTACTTTTTAGTGTTATTTATCCTAACAACATTATCATTATTATAGTAATAATGAGATGTTTGTGAGGTAAAAGGTTTACCTAAGTCTTCTTTACTCCGTGTAGCAGTGGGAGTAGTCTCTGTTATATTTGATATAAAGTTTTATATAAGATATAAAACTAAGAGACTTGTGAGATACTCCTATTATTCGTGCATTAGATGTGATCTAATAAAAGACACAACAAGGCTATCTGTATGACAGTTAGTAACTGTTTGACAGTTATTGTGTGTCTTATATATAGTATTCATTTTTCGTAAATGATGATTCCTTTTTCGAAAGAGATATTGATTAGAATGTCTAATCAATCTTATGTATCATTTAATGATGACATAATGAATGTTTTATAATGTGCGATTAAAGATATCAATTTAATCGTAATTGTTACGAGTTATTTTGATATCCTATAGATCATATGATGGATCTTGAAACACGTTCTTTGTGATCTTTGAGATATTAAGAACGAGTTTCCAATTCATGGGGAATACAGTCTGCAACCATTAGGGTCATATTAGTTTTGAGACTAATTATGACGTTAGACAGTCTACGTCATAAAGAGTCACAAAAGATGCAGTGGGAGTGTCACGAAGGATTCTACTATTTAGTGGAATTAGATGCAACTTATGAAGTATTGACTTACGAAGTTGCATAGTGACCTTATAAATTAGAAGTTTTATATTGGTGTTGTGCTTGCGGTTGTCCTCATAGTATTTTTTAGATTTGATCCCTAATATTTGGACAAATTAGTAGCTGTAGCATAATACTGATGTAGCATCAGAGTCATATCAATGTATAATTTAGATTCTACAAAATATGAAAGATGCTGACTATGGGAAACGATGGAGTTTGTTTGACAAACTCAATATATCATAGCGGACCTGTTCTTGTTGCCTACCTCTTAAGTACCGGGTGAGCTTTTGAGGGCCATGTGCATACGATACACATTGAGATGTGTATATGATACCATGGATTCGCACTAGAGAAAATGGTAGAAATTGTTCGGGTTGGTGCTCAGAGCGCCAATCCGGACCGTATTTATGTCTGATTCATGAATACGAGCATCCCTTTTTTCCCATAATATTACTTATTTATGGTTGCACCTCTTATTTTTATATACGTATTCGATCGAATTATGATTAGATTGAAACTAAATGTGGTTTAGTTATATGTATATATATTAGACAAAGGCCCGATAATATATAATACAGTACACGGTTACAAAGTTAGTTTGTAATTGACATTGGGAAGTGTCACTGTTAAATGTATATTATCACAAAAGTTCCTGGTCAAGATTTACTAACACGGGTCGGTTAGTCAAATCCGTTGAGACCAGTACATGTCGTATATCGAGACTTGGTCCGATGGTTTATCCCAATGAACCATGAGTCTGGGGAGACTCGTATAGACGTGTAGGTGTTTATAGTGGATAAACATTGAACGACTCACCGAAGATTCTTAATAGATGGTATACCAACGTCAATAAGAATCTTCTCGGGTTGAGTACCACTTGTGATTCTTAGACTTGAGATGCCATTGTGGGCACATGAGACATCTTCTACACTTAGATGGCAGTCACGTCACCGATCTATTTAGATCAGACCTCCGCCTGTTCGTTGGGTGTAGATAGATCCTCAGGGTGTCTTGTGAGTATCGAGATAGGATCCGTCAGTTCTGTGTATCAGAGCATAGGTAGTCCATATGATTAGCAATCAGATAAAACCATGGCCCGTGGTACAGTTTGGAAGCCAGTTCTAAACATTCTTTTAGAGATTGCTAATAGAATAGTCGACTGGATAATCCCTATAGAGATTTGACGTTTATATCTATATCTCTGGGATTTATCCGGATACATGTGACAGAGGAATTATACATTTTCCATGACCTCGACCTGTATGATTCAGTTAGTTTATCTGTGATCGTCATAATTTACGGGTGGATAAATTATGGACACGAAATTGGATTTCGTGACGAATATGCCTGAATCTAGAGAGTCTCAATAATGAAATATACTCGTAGAGCACTAGAGCAACATTTATAAATGATATTGATTATTTATAAAGTCATTTAAAGGTTAAAGGTAAAATACATGTTTAGGGACCCGATAGTCATTTCCTTAATTTTTGTGTATTTACATTTAATACTTGATTAATTTAAATACACATTAATTAATTGTCAAATTGAGATATTTGACTAATATCATAAATGAATATATGTATTTAATATTTAATGTAAATATAATACATATATTTAATATATTTGTATTTAATTAATTAATTATTTAATTGTTAAATGATTAAATCAATTAAAATATAAATATCTTAAGATTTAGATATTTGTTTTAATGGCTAAGTTGCCTTGTTAGAAATATCCTTAAAGTTTTTTTGATATTTTAACAATTGATTACAATGAAATCCAAATGAAATTGAAATTAATTGTCTTGTATTTTGCTTAGGCCAAATTCGGCCAAGGCCAAAAGTAGGCAAGTATATATTGTTTTAATTTCATTTGGTGAGGTAACCTAATACACTTTAATAGAAACTCCATTGAAATAAAGAAAAGGAAGCTTGAGAGTAAGAAAAGAAAAACAAAGAAAAGCTTGATTTTTAGTAAGTTTTCTTATTTACTATTAGAAAGGAAAATGTTCCTTATGTTCTAGGCTACATCTTGTGATGTTCTCATGTTATTCTTTCTTTATTCTTTGTATTTTTGTTCAATGGAAGTTTGTTGAAAGTGTTGAGCATGTATGAACTTGGAAGATTGTTACTAGTGTAGTAATAAGTTTTCTTTTATGGTTTTAGAACCTTGTTGCTAATCTAGAGTTGTTGACCCACTCTTTAATGACCTAGATTTGATCTATAGTTATTTCATTGTGTTGAGACTTTAATTGGATGGAAGAAACATGATTAAAGTAATTGATTTAACCAATTTGGTCTAATTTGTCCAATTTGAAGAATTGAAAAATTAGGGTTTAAGACCTCATCCAAATTTGGGGCTTTTCATTTATGTTGTGTATTTTGGATGTGTATATGATACATATGAAATCTTATGTTGATTGGATTTCATCTTGATGTGTTTTGAAGCATGGAAGTGCAAAATGCACATTAGGCCACCTGGAGGGGCTCTCGGCCAAGGACAAAAAATTTTGGTTTTTTGTTGCTTTTGGTGTTTTGACATTTAGAACATGTTAAGTTCATCTTAGAAATGATTTAGAATCATCCAAATTTATTTGAACAATTTCGGACTAAAATGAACAAAATGCCAAGTGTAAGGGCAATTCGGTAAATTCACATAAGTTTGATTTATTGAATTTTATTTCATAATTTTATTATTGGGTAATTAAATAATTATGTTTATTTAATTAATCCGAGAAAAAGTTTTGAAATCGGAAAATTTGATTTCCCACTGTTTCCGCTGCGTTACCAGATTTAGCCCCTAAAACCCCTACAGCATTTTCATGCATTTCATGATAGTTTACACAAGAATTAAGCTTAGATTTTAAAAATGCCCAATTTTCCCCAATTGTGTAGGGTTGGCCAAATTCTCCATGTTTAGGGGAATGTGATTTTTTTTTTTTGTTCTTGATGAACAATGGTGATGGTCATGTACTTCTTGATGATTGAAATGTGTTTGCTGTGATTTGGAGTTGAAAACTCAAAAAGGCATTTTACTAGTCCATGGCCGAATTTAAGGGCTGTTTTGGGGGTTATATTTTTATGCTTTTGATGATGAAGTGTGTTTGTTCTTGTGTGTGAAATGTTATAGCATGAGTAGTGTTGATGTTGTGTTGTGTTATGTTATAGAAATAGTGATGTTTGTGCACTTTGTACACCAAATGTTCGATGAAATATCGGATTGAATATAAATTAATTAATTGAATAAAATATGGCGGTAATAGCCAAATTAAATAAAGTTGGGGGGGGGGCAAAATTCGAAAGTTATGCAATAAGTGTAACTACTGTCTAAATTGTGATAGGCTGTGTTGTATTGGTTTAAAGTTGAGTTTTTGTTGTCCAATTGATGAACCGTAAAAATATGGATAAACTAGATAAATATGGTAGTAACATATCCAAAAATCCTAATTTTTTCACTTAGGATGAGTTCGAACCAAATTTTCGCGACCTGCTGCCACTGCATCGAGTTTTTCAGCTTGAATAGCCCCTTAACTTCGGTTGATAACTTGAGTTTCTAAAATTAAAATTGAGATCCGTAAAGATTTCCAAAGACTATACACATTAAGGACTATTCTATACAATTTCAACCTCTGATTTATTCCCAATTAGTTACAGTGAATTTTCAAAGTTAGGTGTCAAACTGTGCATTCTTAATGATTAGGAGAATCTGAGTTTTCCGCTACTACATAACTCTAAATCTAAGCCCGTTAAATTCATAGTTACCATAGATATCTCCAACGTTCAGCAAGATTAAGTGTCGATGCATTATATATTCTTTTATGCTATATGAAAGTGTTCCAAGTTATAGAAACTAATGATTATATAGACTTTAGATCAATGTCAGGATACCAGACGGTCGCCCATGCCGTGAACCGCTCTCGATTTTCCATAGTACTAAAAGTGGATGTTTTATTTTCATAATGTTCTATTGATTTATAAAGTTATATGAATTTATTTATATTCAAGTTATACTTTTAGATGTGACCAAGTTGCGGAAATGCTTTGATGAGCTAAAAACTATTTTTGGTCTGGTTAAGAAATGGTATCATGTTTTTGATATTTTGAAATGATTTCTTTTATGAATTTTTATAGATTGGGGAAAAAATCCAATCTCAAAAACTTTTGGGATTGACATATTATAGAATTGATGGATACAGCAGACATGTGCACATGTAGTTTTAAGACTATGGGACAGTGCTATATGACGCCCTTAGATCATAGCTTCGGGGCAAGGATGACAAAATTGATTAGCACTCTTGTCTCTAGTTCACTGACTTATGGGACGGGGATACGTTACGCCCCAAGGCACTAGTTAGGCATGTGGGGGGATGGCGATACGTAACGCCCACATACGTTAGTTGTTTTCCAGATGAGATTTTCATAAACAACAGTTTTATGAAAGAGTTTCATAAAGAAATATTTTTACGAGAGATCTTAAAGTTTTATAGAAAGAAAGAAGTTTCTAAAAAAGTTATTTTTTTGTAGAAAGAGATTGTTTTTATACAAATTTTTTTTAAAGAAAATATTAGTTTTATTGTGATAAGCTGAAAATATATCAATATTTATCACCCCTTTTACTTAATATTTTGTATAGTTTCTTGAGATTTGTGAATATTTTGATGTGTTTTGTGTATTTTGTAGGTAAATAAGGGTTCAAGAGTCACTAGAATCGAATCGGGGCCAAAACAGCGAAAACAGACAAAATGGAAAAATTATCATTTCGACGTCGCGATGTGCACAACCTCTGAGTCGCGACACGCTGACGTAATAAGCCTGCCGACACGTGTCATCATGATGTCAGCAATCAATTTTGAAACCAACCGACATGTGTCTATATTAAAGTAAACAATGACGTCAGCATCGTGACGCGCATAACTTCACGCGTCGCGACACTGAGCCAATAATTCTACCGACAGCCACGTGTCATCATCTCATCAAATCAACGGTGTGTTGCGACACAAAGGGTTCTGCGTCGTGACGCGTGGACCAAAATTTTACCTATAAATTGAGGCCGAATTCATTTGAAATTTTTCATACATTCTTCTGGGGATTTCCTTAAGAATACTAAGAAGATGGTATCTTGTTTGTTTATTTATAGCTTTCTTGTATTTAATTTTTATTTTATGCAATAGTTCTTTCTTTATTTTACTTTTCAGTATGAGGAGGTAACTCCGCTCTGCTTGGGTGAATGGTACAATTTTTATTACTAATATTTAGATTAATATCCCTTAATTATAATATATAAACTATTTTAAAACTTGACTTAATTGGATACCGCCTTTATGATCGGTTGGACTTAATTAAATTGATTTTAACCTGACTAAATTGGATACAGCCTTTATGGTCGGTTGGAATTAATCATAAATTTGACTTAATCAGGATACCGCCTTTATGGTCGGTTGGTAATGTCATGCAAAGTTTATATATTATAATAAGGGGATATCTAAATTAGAAGTAATAAAAATGGATCCTCTAACCTCAATATTTTTTATTGTTAATTTATCTTTTTAATTTCCAAGCTTTACTTTATGTCATTTATTTTATTTATGTCTTTAACATTCCTAGATATGCGTGGTAACTAAACCCATTATCTAGGGTTGTGATGAATTCCAATATCACCGGTTTATAAGTGGTAATTTTATGTTTTGGGTAATATAAAAGTTTATTTATTGAGCCTTAGTCTTAATGCTTCTTATTAACTGGCCACTAATAAGATTGATCTGGTAAACTTAAAATAAACTTGACGAAGGCATTTTAGGTTTCAGCCTTAGACTCAATAGCTCACGATCTCACATTGGGGCAAAAGATCCTTAGGTAGATTTCCTTCCAGGATAGACATATACCTTTCGGGCGGGGGTAGCCACAATTGGAACTTAATCTTAATGAATTCAGGTAACATAGACATATGATTAATTGGATTACTTTGGGTGTTTGCAACAGACCATCGACAGAGGCTCTTGTATAATTTCGTGTTCCAGTTTAATAAACCGATATATTGCACAAATATGAGATAATAACTTCATCTTGAAAAGATATTGGAATGATTCACAACCCTATATAGTTTCATAATGTTGAATTTTCCTTAAATTTACTTTCGCGCTGTTTATTTACTTGTTTTAGATAAAAATCACCATTCCAATCAATAATCAATCAATTAGATACTCGTAATCATTTGACTTCATATATTAATAGCTTAGGTATTCAGTCCTCATGGGATCGATACATTTTATACTACTTGAGGGATACGTGCGTTTGTGTAACGTGTGTGTTTACCACCGACCAAGTTCTTGGCGCGGTTGCCGGTGACTTATTTATCATTCACTATTAATTTTGGGGTTAGATACCTTTACCTGTATCTAATTTGTTTATACTTATCATTTATGTTTTCTTATGTTTCAGGTTCTCAAACACTACATGAGAAGAACCAGAAGCTTTGAAATTCGTCCATTTGACCCATGTTGGGTTCTCTAAGTATTGGACAAAATGACCCATAGCATCACTATTTGCACAGATCATTGTGTTGTTGTAGCAAATTAACTATGTGACAAGGAAATTGCACTCTCATCATTTGTGATTAGATCACCATAGATATATAAATGAAGAGAGGTCCATATGATTAGTTCCTGGACTGAGAATGATATGAGACAGTATCAGTCCCCGAAGGTTTAATCATTAAATATCCCTAGCCGGAGTATTATCGAGACTGGACATCGATAATGCAGAATAGGCTAGTATTGCACTTGTGTGCGTTGTGAGGGCACAACGGCATAGTTCTCATATATATAAGTATCGGATACTTATGCAAGTGCGATAGGAGGTCGTGTTTCACCGATGGTACGGGAAACAGCTTCGCTCTGGATAGACCCATCGGAATCCCATTGGTATTATGACTATGTGTCTATGGGAGGCCGAAATCAAGGTAGGTGTGTATAGTCTTAACCTGAGACTTACATCGCTAATACTTGCGATAATCGTTAGACTTTGGTCTTGGTGGTACAGGGCTTTAACCGGTTCTGCGTACACCACTTCTGGGTTTATCAGAGAGTCATAGTGTATTGGGTGTGATAACATGGTGTTCTTGTACAAATTAACTATGTGGCAAATGAAATTGCTCTTTTATCATTTGTAATTGGAATACTTGGATATATAAATGATAAAAGTCCATATGATTAGTACTGGATTAATAAGATATGAGACAATATTAATCCACTAAGGTTTAATCATTAAATATCCCTAGTCGTAGTATTATCGAGACTGAACATCGATAATGCGGAATAGTCTAGTATTACACTTGTGTGTTATGGAAGCGTAACGGTATAGTTCTCATATATTTTGGTATTGGATACTCATACAAGTGTAATAGGAGGTTCTGTTTACCAATGGTACGGAAATAGCTTCGCTCTGGATAGACCCCTCGGAATCTCATTGGTAGTATGACTATGTGTCTATGGGAATCTGAATCAGGGTAGGTCTATTTGGTCTTAACCTGATATTTGCATCGCTAATACTTGCGACAATCATTGTACTTTGGTTTTGGTCATCAGGGACTTTAACAGGTTCTGTGTACGCCTTTTCTGGGTATATTCAGAATCGTAGTGTATTGGGTGTGATGTCAAGATTGAAGTATCACTTCAGTCATATGGAGATGATGATCACGCAGAGATACATAACTGTTACTCTATAGTGCTATAGCCATCGGGAAAGTATGACTAGGTTATGTCTTTCCGATCATAAAGAGACTAGTTGCTAGTGATCCGATATATGCTTCGTACGGGGCAGACATAACTCCAGCCCCAAGCCTAGCATGTGACATCCGATACTGGATCGTAATGCGCAATACTATATATTCTATGCCTGTCAAAGATCTTGTATTTCTTAAAAGAATATTTCTGGAGAATTGGGTAGGCACGATGCTTTGCTAGAAGCCAACCATGTCTTGTAAATTAGTTAGAACATGGTACCGGGTACGCACGTATTCGGATAGTCCGATGACCGTATTTACTGCCAACATATCCAGGGATCTCTTGGGTCGCCTCCCAAAGATTCATCGATGACATTTGACTCGAACATAATTAATCTGGGATTAATTAAGAGAGAAAGAGAAAATTAATCTGGGATTAATTCGACTAGAAGAGAGAGAACGCGATTAATTTAGAATTAATTGGTAAAAATATATTTAATAGTTAAATTGGATTTTTCTATTTAATTTACTTAATTGGGCTAAAAAAATATATTGGATATATTAAATGAAAATAGATTTCAAAGCGGAATTAAAATTGGATTTTAATTGGGGCGAAAGAATTAATTTAGAATTAATTCGCAAGCGACTTTCGTAATAATTTTGCTATGCATTATTATTTATTTAAATTAGATTTCATTATGTCGTAATGTAAAATTCGTTTAATTTGGAATTATACGAACCCGGGCCCGAGCGAAGTTGCGTGTCAAGTTAGCCGACTTAAATTCGGAATTTAAAAGTGGTGGGACCCACTTCACTTACATCATTTGTTTGACTAATGACGGAAGTGGTTAGGCTTTATTTTGGAATTGATGTGAAGGCTTGGATTGTTTGTATTTTACACAAACCAATTCCAACACTCTACTTGACTATTTAAAAACATTAACAAACTTTGGAAGTGGTAATGAGTTACTATTCACATCAACTCTCTTCTCTCCCATTTCTCCATTGCTGAGCTTCCTCTCTTCTTCTTCTTGAGTTTTGTTACAAAATTCATTAATGCTAGCACATGAATGAGTTAAACAAGGTGATAGGGAGACTCACCCAAGTGTTGGAAACACTAAAAGAATACTTGGAGCTTCCATCATCCAAGAAAAAATAATGTGTGGGATGAATAGCAACATAGTTATTGAGGTATAACGTAAAGACGACCAAGGAAAATAGGTATATGATAATGTTTATGGCCAGTACGACACTTGTCAGAGCAAGATTATAAGGAAATTGAAAGTAAGATACCCTGGAGAGCAACCCGACAGAGAGAACAAGTCAATGTAAATGATGGTTAACCAGATTCTTACTAGTGATGAATCTAAAAGTATGAATGAAGTATGAACTTTAACCGGGACTGAATCTCCAGTATTGACGTCAATTGTAAAGAACACAGTTTAAGCACAAGTGTACGTACAATTAGACCTAATATTAGTACCTTATTTTAGAGGTTACTGTCAGAGTTATATTAAGAATCAATATTTTGGAGTTAAGAAGTATTGGTAAAACGGGATAGTAAACTTAAAACATAGAAAAAGATTGATCATAAGCTATGAGGTCTGAGCCCCAGAGATAGATAGAGGCATAGGAACTTGAAGGTTAGAAGTGATACTAGTTGAAACTTACCAAAGAGAAGGGAAAAGTTAAATAGATAAATTAAGAGAAAGAATGCTAGGACTAGAATGAGTATTTGGAGTTAAGGAAATATCAACTATGATCATTAGTAATGGTGATAAGAATTAATCTTATATATGTTTATCATAGAGTTAAGGCAGAAATCATAGGAAACACTAGTATTTCTGGAGATTCGAAAGTACTAACTAAGAAAAAAAACCGAAGACATACTTAATAAGGTCAAATAAGTTGTTGAGTCTACTATGGACAAAGACAATATGAGTTAGGTGTGACCGTTTGAAAAGTCCTACGAAGTATTAAATTAGAACTGAAAATACACGCAGAAAATCGAGTTAAGGGATGTTAAGTATAACTACAAGGTTAGAAATGATATTTCTGTGTTGCATGACAATGGTCATAACATGAGGGTTATGTAGAGTGCTTAATAGAAATTTCATGGATTTTAGACGAGGACTTACCTCACAGATAAGAATTCAGGAGATTGTGAACTAAAACCCAGGAACTGTAGTACAGAATATGCTAGCATGGCAATGGGTATTATACAATAAAGCAGACGTTAAGGTAAGATGAAGAGTAGGTATGTTTGCTACATAAGTGATAAACGAACAGCTTGACAAGGATTTTAGTTATTAACTCAAATTGGACCCAAAATAATACAAATAGATTTCAGTGGAGTAAAATTTCAGGCAGATAGTTTGGTGTACATCCCCAGTTATGATTTTCAAGTCATGGCATACAAGGTTTGCCAGGATAGTCGCATTGCACTATAGTATGATGACAGCTTATGGGAAACCGCCGCGAAGTAATATAGTATAGCTGATAAAGTGGAGTTGGCTATGAGTATATGATCAATATTTATTCGGTGGCCTAGAGGATAGTTTGTGAATCCGGTAACTTGTGGTAAGATATTCGGTATCAAGAATCCCAAGACAAATTTCAGAATTTCAGTTCTTAAAGGGATTCGAGGACGAATCCGATTTAGGGGGAGAATTTGTAACACCCGGTAATGTCGATGACTATTACATTATAGGAGGCATGATACATGATATAAATCATGCTCAAGTATGTTCATGCTCATCAAATATTTTTTGGACATTCGATCAATTCCTTGCAAATTCTGATATGAAATTCACTTTATATTTAATTCCTGATAGACCTTGATATTTAGGCCATAACCTTTTCATACGATCTCTAATTTTTATGAACTTTATATTATCGGAAAGCTAAGACTGAGAACTACAACTTCGTTTTTGGACATTTGGCCAAATTTGAATTCGAAACAAGTCAAAAGTTATGATTTCCATAACTACTATAATTGAATTCGTGAATGGCCTAGATTAAGATGAAAAGCCCAATTTGTGACCACAATTTTGATTCCAAAAATTCTAGAGAAGTCTACTTACTTCACGAGCCAATTAAGAAGGAGGAAAGAAACAAACAAAAAAATTTCACCACTTTTATTTCCCTTGGCCGAAAATGCTAGAGAGAAAAGAAGAAGAATTTTCAATTTCCCAGAAAATTTCCAAGGACAAACTAGAGTAATCCACCAAAAATCAAGCATAGGAAGGAGAAAATGAAACTTGGAGACTTTCTTGCTGAAGAAGGGATTTGATTCAAGGTGAGGAAAGACTTGAACCAAATTAAAAATGTTGATGTTTTGATAACTTGATGATGGGTAAATGTTGTTGGCTTGTAGTTAATGATGTATAGATGATGAATGTGTTAATGAAGTAAGGATTTTGAGGAATCACCAAATTATGAACCCTAGAATTTGAACTAAATGGGAGTCTATAAAATTTGATATTGGAATGATGATAGAAGGTTAGGATTGTGATTATTTGATTATTGGTGGTTAATCTATCTTGTATGAAAGTGATGTTGGGTTTGTCTTCAATCTCATCATTGGAGAATTGTTGTTAAAGTCTTGTAATCGGGCTAGCATCGCGACGCGAACACCTGACGTCATGAAGGGGAGTAGAAAATTTCTCTTTGTTCCAGTTCTGCTTGTATGAGCGTCGCGATGCCAAAGGTAAGTGTCGCGACGCATAAAATAGAGGAAACTCACTGCCTCGGTTATATATTGTGGGAGTCGCGATGCTTAACCTTTAGCATTGCGATGCCCAACCCCTAGCATCCTGACGCGGAACCATCAGATGCTTACTGCCTTTGTTGTTTGTATGAGCGTCGCGATGCCCATGGGGCAGTGTTATGTCGCATGTTTTTTCAAAAAACATTTTAACTCATTTCCATTTCATTCTAGAATGTTAGAGGCCAACCTAAGGTCTCGTATAGGCTCATGTACACATACTACATCATGTCACCAGCGTTTGATGCCATGTAGTGATAAAAATTAATTGAATTAAGAAGCTTATCTCAGTTTTGAAGCCTATTCTACAACTTATATTCTAATTAAGTTTTTCAATCATAGATTATCATGAGCAACTATAATCTTCTTCAACGAAGGAAAGTAGTGCCGTCCAAATTCCAAATCAGTGAGTGGACCATTTTCTCAAATTATATTTACTTATATGTTTTTGAGTTGAAACTTATTTTTTTGCACGTAGGGTGTTAGCCAAGATGATTTTCAGTTATTTCATAAATGAGAATGTTTTGAAAAATGATTTAGAAATAGATGTTTTCAAAACATGATTTCGTGGTTTTTGGAGGCATGGGGGAAAAACCTACCTCAGTTGTAACTTGGTACATATATGGAATTGACGGACTCAGAGAACGTGTACACATGTAGTTCAGGACTAGAGATGATAGATGCCCATAGATCCCAGATTACGGGCTGGGGGACGGCGAGACTTAACGCCCCTAGACCCCAGATTCAGAGTTTGGAGGGTAGCATATATCCGCACCCTCGGCTCCAGTTCAGTGGCTTAGGGGATGGCGTGACCTAAATTCCCAAGACCACCAGATTAGACGTATGGGGGGACGGTGAGATGTAACGCCTTCATTCTTCATATTTTACAGATACAGATTTCCAGATACAGATTTTTCAAAAAAAGATCTTCAGAAATGGATTTCCAGAAAAAGATTATCATAAAAGATAATTTTTATGAAAGAGCTTTCGATAGAGATCAGTCTTACAGAAAGAAATCAATGTTTTTTAGACATAATTTTTTTTTAGAAAAGATGGTTTTTCTTGAGACAGTTTCGGTTTTTGAGCCAAGTATTTTCATAAAATTATTTTAGTTTCCATTTTAAAATGTCCACTCAGTAGATCGTTCAAACCATCTAACCCCCCTACTCCCAGTGTTTTTGTTTTGCAGGTATACCCGGAGGACGAACTTGAGGGGATGGATACTGATGGCAGTCACTGGGGTGTTGAGTGCACCACGTCAAGTAAGAGACATGGTTCAGTCACCGCCTAAGAAAATTCATGTATCATACATTTGGTATAGTTGAGATTGTGTGTGTATTGTCTTAAAAGTGTTCATGAACATAGTTGTAAAAAGAAGTAATGTTGAGTATACAGTTATGTGTATTATAATGCATTCTATGTCTTTGAATTGGGCAATAGTCCCATGAATGAGTTTATGTTTGAGACAAAGTAGTACTGTTGTCCATAGTTAGAGAGTCAAAGGCTCAGGGGGATAGGATGGCCTAATCCATGCCGGTAGCATCTTCAATTGGGGGATGTTACACATGTGATCTTACATTTCCATGGTCATGTTCGATATTTCATTCTACCAATGAAACATCTATTGTCTGTGTCCTTATGATATAAACATCATCATCCATTCTATTAACATCATATGTCAATCTTGGTGGCACACAATAATAGTAATCAAATGATATATCATTGTCTTGTATAACAATCACATTTTACCAAGAACTTAATTTCTGAAATATATAAATATTGTTCACTCTCATAATCGAAAACATCTTTTGGATTAGCGATATTCATCTGACATAATATTTCGGGACATACACATAAAATATAGATGTAATAATGTGTAGTTAATAAATGCCTTTTATTATTTGAATAATAATCGTATTGCAAATATTATGCCTTAAACCATTACATCCATAACTAGTTTTAGGGCATACAGTCTAATAAACTCCCACTTGCACCAAAGCCATTTTTTTATGATACCCAACATCTATCTTCTCAAGATGACGCTTCATTTCTTCTTAGCTCATTGGCTTTGTGAGTAGATCAGCTACATTGTCAGCTGAAGGTGTTTTCTGAACGATTATATTTCCATCTCCAACATATTCTTTTAATATGTGATACTTTCTTTGAATGTGTTTGGATTTATGGTGCGACATTGGTTCTTTGGCCTGTGCATAGCCCCATTATTATCGCAGTTTAAAAAGGAACATTCATTCAATGGTTTGAACCACACAAAGCTATGTAACTAACTTCTTTATCTAAACTTCTCTTTGAGCATATTTTCTATGTACAGACTTTGGGATCAACCAATCATTCTTAATTATCTATCTCTACAGATTCTTATAGCAAGAATGTAGGTTACTTATCCAAAGTCCTTCATTTAGAATATTTTAGATAACCAAACTTTGACCTAAGTCATCATATCGACATCATTTTCCAATAGTAATATGTCATCCAGATATAATATTATGAACGTTATGGCGCTCCCACTAATCTTTTTTGTAAACACAGGGCTCATCTAAATTTTGATGAAACAAAAAATTTTGATTGCATCATCAAATCATAGATTCCAACTCCTAAATGCTTACTTTAGACCATACACAGATCCTTGCAACTTACATATTTTTAGATGTAAAACATTTTGGCTGTTTCATATAAATTTCTTCCTCAAGAAATCCATTTTGAAATGTTGTTTCTTTACATCCATTTGCCAAATCTCATTATCAAAGTAAGCTGTTATAACTAAGAGACTTCTAATGGATTTTAGCATAGCTACTGGCGAAAAGGTTTCCTCATAATCAACTTCTTATTTCTGAGTATATCATTTTGCCACTAGTCTAGCTTTAAAAGTCTCTACTTTCCCATCATTTCCAATCTTTCTCTTGAAGACCCATTTACACCCAATATGACTAATTCCTTTAGGAGGATTAACAAGTGTCCACACTTGATTGGAATACATGAATTCCATTTTAGATTTCATAGCTTCAAGTTATCTAGAAGAGTAAATGTCTGACATTGCTTCTTTGTAGTTTCGTACTTCACCATTCATAAAGGATTCAAAATCTTGTTGATTGACTAGGGTGTATCTCAATGGCATGCAAGATACCCTAAGTGGCCTACGAAGTGGTTGTATTTCTTGAAGTGCTTCTTTTTCTACTTGTTCCAGCTTATTCTGAGGTGAGTCAATTTATTTTTTCAGAATTCTCTTCTTGTGAGACTTCTTTATCTAGGTCCACTTCTTTCCTAGTACTTTCTTCTTGAACCAAATGGTCCTCAAGGAAAGTAGCATTCCTACTAACCACTATTTTTTGATCAGTGGGAATGTAGAAGTAATATCTCATCGAATCCTTGGGATACCCTATGAATTGACCTTTTTTAGACCTTTTTCAAAGTTATCGGATCCCATCTTGAAGCATACGTGACTTTTTACGTCAATCTCTCTAGGCCATTTAGTATTTTTTTCAAAGGACATGGATAGTCAAATGAGGATATACTAGTGAACCAAGAGTACTATTGCAAAAATCATCATATGATCTCATGTCAAATGATGTGACGACACTAATGTATTATTACAATCTACTATGAAACATCTATTGTTTGTGTCCTTATGATATGAGACTCATCATCCATTTTATTAACATCATATGTCAATCTAGGCGACACACAATAATATTGGCCAAGTGATATATCATAGTCCTGTATAACAACCACATGTTACTAAGAAATTAATTTAAAACATATATAAATATCTTAAACTCTCATAATCGAAAATGTCTTTTGGATTAACGATATTCATCTGACATAATATCTCGGGACATACAAATAAAATATGGCTTTAGGGCATACACTCTAATAGATCTTTGTATCAAGCTTGCTAGGTACGTTTGATCTTTTCCTAAGCTTTGTTCTTTATTAGTGAGTTTTCATTAGTGAGACATATAATGATGAATTATGTATTGGATACATAATAGCATAGCGTGAAGTTGAAATTAGGCTAATTAATTTTGTATAGATATTGTAGAAGTATAAACACAATATGCTTGTAATTTGGTCAAATATATTCATGTTTGACATGGAACAATTAATAAGAGTTTGGAACTCTAGATTAAAGTTTATAGCTATGGCTACCATTCTAGAATCACTTGACCATCTTTGAGTGATCTAGAATTGTTCATGAGTCATTTCATTATGGGATTCTAATTTGGTTTGTGTTTTGATTCAAACAAATGCATATTTATATTTAGAATACTTGTATGTTTTGTTGTATAACATTTGTTGATGATGATTTTTATGCTAAAATTGGATTTAAGATGTATTGAAATATTTGGAGAGATTTGGAAGTGTTTATAATTGATTTAAAGGCAAAATTTCTCACTACCGATATTTTACACATGGCGGCATCGCGACTCTGATCTCTAGCGTTATGACACTCAACATCAGTGTTGTGGACGTCACGACACTAGCCATTGGGAGTCGCGATGGAAAGCCTTCGCAGATTGGGCTTCGCGACTCCTAAACCTGAGCGTTCCGATGTTCCGTGACCTGATGCCCACGTTGAAACTTAATTTTCTCTATTTCGGAGTTTCCAAACTCTGATTTGGTCACCATTTTTTTCCTACGAACTAGTAATAAAATGTAGTTTTCCATAACATATGATCCTAGATATCCATTGGGGTTAGACCCACTTCTGTTGCAGGGTACCGATATGATCTTAGGGGTTCCACATTCGCCCCAATGTTACCAAGCAGTGAATTGTGACGGAATAGTAAAAGAACCATTGGGGCACTTCAGAGCCCAGTTATTTTAAGTTGTAAGCCACAAAGGGTAATCGTAGACTTCACAATGGTTTACCAATGACAAAAAGAATAAGGGTTCACTTAGAATAAAATTGACATGTTTTCCCAGATATAGTATTTCACTCTAAGTCAAATTTATGATGATAACATGTCATAACCCTAGAATGAACATGGTATAGTACCCATATGTGAGCTTATTGCAGAAAAAGTAATGAACGATATTATTCTTTGATAGGCAATGAAAGAATATTGAACACCGATATGATTAAAATCTAGATATTCTTGGATGGAAGAGGGATGGGACTATAGTAGATTTTAGTGGAGAGATCTTCGTGAACTAAAAAGGAAGGTTCACATAGTTTACGTGAATAAGAATAACATGTTAGGGTTTTTGCTTGGAGCACCAATTTTCTTATTTATTTCCTTTAAATACTTATGTAAAAGTTTTATTATGTAAATAAAAACAGTTTCTATTATATAACATCTCTTTATATACGGTAAAGACGTAATTGACCTTAGAATGATTAGTTATGATACAGTTACCAAAGCGTCGCAACTGAAATTGAGTTGTATCATAACAATATCACTTCTTTAACCGTTCCTGGTAAAAGTTTACATTATTTGGTCAGTAAGTAAACCCGTTGAGACCGGTACATGTCGTATATTGGAATCTTGGATTCCAATGGTAGATTCTAAATGAACAATGAGTCTTGGAGACTCGTTTAGACATATAGGTGTTTATATCAGATAAAAACTGAATGACTCACCGAATATTCTTAATGGATGGTACACCAACATCAATAAGAATCCTCTCAGGTCGAGTAGCATAGTGATTATTTGACTTGAGATACCACTGTGGATATATGAGATATCTTCCACACTTCGATGGCAGTTACGTCACCGACCTAGTAAGGTCAGACCTTCGCTTGTTTATCAAGTATAGATTGATCCTTAGAATATCCTACGTCTGTCAAGATAGAATCTGTCAGCTCTGTGTATAGAGCATATGTATTCAATATGGAATTAGCAATCTGTTAAATCTGTGGGCCTGTGACGAAAACATTATACGTATGCAATGACCTCAACATGTATGGTTCAGTGAGTTTATTCGTGTTCGTCATAATTTACGGGTGGGTAGATTATGGACCCAAAATTAGATTTCGTGAAGGATATGGCAAAACCTAGAGAGTCTCACTAATGAAATATATTTGTATATCATTATGGCAACTTTTATGAATAATATTGATTATTTATAAATCATTTAACGATTAAACGAAATATACATGCATATGGACCAAATATCATTTCCTAATTAATGTGTATTTGTATTTAATTTATGATTTTATTAAATACACATCAATTACTTTTAAAATTATCATATTTGACATATATCATTAATATATGTATTTAGATTATTTAAATTAAATATAATATATATATTAAAGATATTTGTATTTATTCAATTATTTAACTATTTAATTGTTAAATAATTAAAATAATTAAAATATAAATATCTACCATTATGATAAAGTTGGGAAATGATTAAGTAGTACAAAATGTTGACTTTTACATTAAAGGTAAATGTTATCATTTTGTATTTTGCTTGTTTAATAAAGATTGAAATTACAAAATATCTAATTTTCCTTACTACCGTTTTTTGACCTATCCCTAATTGTATATAAAGGTTTTATTTTTTCATTTGCTTCACTTGTTCAAGCCTCCAAAAATACAACAAAAGAGACTTGAGAGAAAAAAAAGGAAGAAACCAAGAAGAAAGTATAGAAAGCCTGGAAATTATTAAGTATTTCTAGCTTTCCGTAAGAAGGAAAATGTATTTTTTTTGTTCTTGGCTACAACATATGTTGTTCTTTAGTTTTTCTACTCTCTTATGTTTGTGTTATTATAGTTGGAAGCATGAATGAAATATGTATGCATGTATGTTTATCAAAGTATGCTTATTAATGGTTAATAAGAACACTTTTGATCATTTGATGATCTTGTTACCATTCTAGAGTTGTTAGGCCACTCATTGATGACCTAGAATTATTTTTGAGTTGTTTCAAAGTGGTGAGATTTTTTTGGTGTTGTAGAGTTGATTAAAGTGTTGGATTTGGTTAATTTTATTAATTTGTGAAATTTAGGTTCTCAACCTAAACCAAAATTGGGGTTTTCTTATATGTGTTGTATAATGATGTATATAAGATGTACAAATCATTTGGTGTTGATTGGAAATCATCTAAACTTGTTTTTAACAATTTTGGACCAAAATGCACAAAATTGAAAATATTGGGAAGATTCGGCAATTTGAAATAAATTTGGGATTTATGTTGTGAGTTGTATTTTGATGTATATGATACGTATAAATCATATTCGTAGTTATTTGAAATCACATAAATTTGTATTTTACAAATTACGACTAAAATGATCAAAATGCAAACCTTTGGAGTCTCACGGTAATTAAGGAAAAAATCCGATTTTTAGGTAACAAATTTCAATTTTTAAGTATAGTGTAATTTAAAAAAATTAGTTTATTTTAATTGCTTAAGAAAAATTATTGAAATCAGAAAAATTTGATTTTTCGCATTCATATACGTTACCCAATAATACCCTTGAAAAACCTCTACAAAATGGTATCAGAGCGAGTCTGATTCTGAACGCATGGTATGATTATGCCTTTAAATTTAATGTTTAATCTAACATTTACTTTATTCATGCATGTATTTATTTGATTTGATTAAATAAAATGAATAACGTCTTTTGCGGAAAATCCATATTTGAATAAGGTTTTATAATTAATATGTATTTGATACATGTTTTTTTGGTCTATCTTGTCAATACGATCTATGGATAAATATTCTATGACTATATCAGATAACGTGCCAAAGCTGTGAGGATATGCTGGTATGAATTTATTTATACTGGATATATATATGATATTTCGTAAATTCAAGCGAAATCATAATCCTGAACATGCCAAAGATGTCAGGGTTACACAAGTATCTTGAATTTATCATTGACAACTTTAACCTTGGTACGTCTCCTTGTGAACGTGCCAAAGCTATCAAAATGAGAAACGATCATGATCGGAACCTAGGAGTCATTGGTGAGTGAATGACAATGAGTTGTCTACCTAATGAATATATGTAGTAGAGAACGTGCCAAAGCTGCGAGCTGGAATATATTTATAGGGTCCACTTTTCACTATTGTATTTAATTTGATTATTGCATGTTATTTATTCTGTTTGGGGATTACAGTTTTACATGAAATAGTGGGAGTGGCATTTTTTAGATTAAATGTCCATAATCTATTTAAGTTTTTGATATTATATGAAATTGTTTTGTCTGCTAACTATTTTTCGCTATCCATATGATAAATTTGCGATGGCAACTTCTTCTAACAATCCCTTTGAGATGCCTGATGCATATAGCATGATGACACAACTCAATAAATCTTTCAAGAATTAAGAACAGGTTTTGCTTCACATTGTAGAAATGGAACTTTTCCATTCTAAACTTGACGAGGGACAGGCTGTGAGCACATATATGATCGAGCAATTGAGGCGCAATGATTTCACTCTCAATGATACTTGGGGACAAAGTGTCATTCTTGGTTCACTCCCAACTTTGTAACGCCAGTTTATGTTAGTGTTCCTAGACCATGCCAAGGATCTAATAAGCAAGAAAAGGTGTTCATAAATTCATTATAAGTTGCGGAATTACTTACATTTAATGGATTTGAGCTTTTAAAATTTTTGAGAAGAAGATCTCCAAGATGCTTCCTTTTTGTTGATTCCAAGCTTTGAGTTGTTTCCCTATCACCTTTGTTGATTCCTTGAAGTGCTAGCTAACTTGATTTTGCCACAAAATCAAAGAGAAGAAGAAGCTTACATTCACACCCAAATGAAAGATATTAGGGTTTGTGTTTTTGTTCAAGTGTTGTATTACTAAATGAGAGAGAGATATGCCTTTTGGTAAAAACCAATTTACCCTTTTCACCTAAACAAGGTGGTTGGGTAAATGGTTTCACCAAAACCATTCCAAGGTGGTTGAAAAGTAAATGGTTTGGCATAAATGCCAACTACCCTACCAACTACCACATGTGAAGTGGGCCCCACATTTGAATTCAAAATTCAAATGTCTCTACGAACATTTACCGCGGCTCTGATCTGTTTAATCCGATTAAACGAACTTTCGTCGCTAAATAATTAAATCTAATTTAATTAAATAACGATGCCTCACAAATATATTACGAACGTCGTTTACGAATTAATTCTAAATTAATTCATTCGTTCGTATTAAAGTCCGACTTTAATTTCGTAATGAAATCCAATTCATATAACATATCCGATATATTAATTTTTTCCCATATGAATAAATTAAATAGAAAAATCAAATTTAACTATTAAATTTATTTTACCGATTAATTCCAAATTAATCGTGTTCTCTCTCTTCCGAACACTTTTAATCCCAGATTAAATAAAGCTTCAATTAATCCCAGATTAATTTTCTTTCTCTTAATTATGTTGGTTTCTATTACCAAGCCCCAAGATCAACAAGAACAAGCAAAATTTATAAATACATGAATGAATTAATTGAAGTATGGCGGAATCATACTCACAATACTTGAAAATGGATGCTAAGATGATGCGAAATTCCTCCCTTGTGCAGTGAAGCTCTCGGCCAAGAAGAAAAGAGGGACTCCAAGTCGAGTTTGATCCTTCCAAGCTCAAGGATTAGTTTCCCATATCACCTATGTATGATCCCTTGAAGGTGCTAGCCTTTGTTGTGATTTTGAATGCACAACTTCTTCAAATCTTGCCACAAAAATTGAAGAAATGGAGAGCCCAAAACTGCATGTAGTTTCGGCAATGTGAGAAAGAGGAGAGTTGAATGATTTTTGTTACAAAAAATCAATTTATATTTATGCCATAATATTTATTAAATTAATAATAAACTTATGACACAAATCATGCAATGGCTTAGAGTGTCAAACACTCAATTTCCATGCAAAACATTGAGTGCATTGTACACTATCTCCATGCAATGCATTAGAGTTAAATAATGCATAATATGACATGTGTCATGTGGGCCCCACACGTTTCCAAATGAAAGTGGGCCCACGTGCACTCACGCGTTCGGGTTCGATATTTCCGAAATACCGAACTTACGTCGCGACGTTAATTAAATCGAATTTAAATAAATAATTGCGCCTAGCGAAATTATTATTTACGTCGCTAACGAATTAATTCTAAATTAACTCGTTTGCCCGAATTAAAATCTAATTTTAATTTCGCGTCGAAATCGAATTTCGATTATTATATCGAATATAATAATTTTACGATTAATTCCAAATTAATCGTTCTCTCTCTATGTATAGTACTTTATCCAAGATAAAGTCTCTCCGTAATTAATCCAAGATTAATCGAGTTTGAATCATACGTCATTGGTGAATCTTCGGGAAGCGACCCAAGAGATCTCCGAATATGTTGGCAGTAAATACGGTCGTCGAATAATCCGAACACGTACGTACCTCGTACTACGTTTTTACTGATTCACAAGACAAGGTTGGCTTCTAGCAAAGCGCCATGCCTACCCAATTCTCCAGAAATATTCTTATAGGAATATAAGATCTATATCAAGCGTAGTATACCGTAGTATTGCGTATATCGAACCAGTATCGAATGATCACATGTAAGGCCTGAGGCTGGAAATGTGTCTGCCCCGTACGAAATATATATCAGACATCAAGCAACTAGTCTCTTTAAATCGGACAATCCTGACCTGGTCATATTGTCCTGACGGTTGCAACCTTTTATAGAGTACTAGTTCTGTGTCCTGCGTGATCATCACCTCCATATGTCTGAAGTGATACTTCCATCTCGACATCACATCCAGTACACTACGATTCTCGATAAACCCAGAAGAGGTGTACACAGAACCGGTTAAGGTCCCCAACCACCAAAACCAAAGTTTACCGATTGTCGCAAGTACTAGCGATGTAAGTCTCAGGTTAAGACCATATACACCTACCCTGATGCGGCCTCCCATAGACACGCAGACATACTACCAATGGGATTCCGCGGGGTCTATCCAGAGCGAAGCTGTTTTCCGTACCATCGGTAAAACACAACCTCCTATCGCACTTGCATAAGTATCCAATACTTAAATATATAAGAACTATGCTGTTGTGCCCTCACAACGTGCACAAGCGCAATACTAGTCTATTCCGCATTATCGATGTCCGATCTCGATAATACTCCGACTAGGGATATTTAATGATTAAACCTTTATGGATTGATACTGTCTCATATCATCTCAATCCGGTATTAATCATATAGACTTTCGCCATTTATATATCAAAGTAAATAATATTACAAACGGCAAAAGGCAATTTCATTATCACATAGTTAATTTTGTACAATAATACAATATCATTTACAAACAGTGACGCTATGGGACATAATGTCTAACAAATTAATCTAAGATTAATTCTAATCGAGTCAACTGTCATCGGTGAATCTTTGGGAAGCGACCCAAGAGACCTCTGGATATGTTGGCAGTAAATCCGGTTATCGGACTATCCGATAAAGTGAGTACCTCGTACCACATGCTTACCGATTTACAGGACATGGTTGGCTTCTAGCAAAGCACCGTGCCTACCCAATTCTCTAGAAATATTCTTACTGGAATATATATAATATATGTCAGGCGTAGTATACGTCGTATTGCGTATAGCGATCCAGTATCAGATGTCACGTGCAAGGCCTGGGGCTGGAATAATGTCTGCCCCATACGAAGCACATATCGGATATCAAGCAACTAGTCTCTTCGAATCGGATAACCATGACCTTGTCATATTATCCCGATGGTTGCAACACAATAGAGTACTAGTTCTGAATCCCTACGTGATCATCATCTCCATATGTCTGAAGTGATACTTCCGTCTTGACATCACATCCAATACACTACGATTCTCAATAAACCCAATAGAGGCGTACACAGAACCTGTTAAAGCCCTGGACTACCAAAACTAAAGTTTACCGATTGTCGCAAGTACTAGCGATGTAAGTCTCAGGTTAAGACCAAATACACCTACCCTGAAGCGGACTCCCGTAGACACATATACATACTACCAATGGGATTCCGCAGGGTCTACCCAGAGCGAAGCTGTTTTTCGTACCATCGGTAAAACACAACCTCCTATCGCACTTGCATAAGTATCCAATACTTAAACATATGAGAACTATGTCGTTATGCCCTCATAACGCGCACAAGTGCAATACTAGTCTATTCCGCATTATCGATGTCCAGTCTCGATAATACTACGACTAGGGATATTTAATGATTAAACCTTTATGAATTGATACTGTCTCATATCATCTCAAACCGGAACTAATCATAAGGACTTTTACCATTTATATATCATAGTAAATAAATTACAAAACGGTAAAAGGCAATTTCATTACAACATAGTTAATCTTGTACAAAAACACAATGTCTTTTACAAACAGTGACGCTATGGGTCATAATTGTCTAACAATCTCCCACTTGGCCTATAGCTAGTCACTCAAGCATATAATACCTGAACTATGTATATGTCTCTCAAACTTTTACTGAGGAATATATTTCGTCAGCGGATCTTCCATGTTGTCATCTGATGCGACCTTCTCGACCTTCACATCGCCACGATGTATAATCTCACGTATAAGATGGACACATAGAAGAACATGCTTTGATCCTTGATGAGACATCGGTTCCTTAGCCTGAGCTATAGCCTCGTTATTGTCACAATACAATGGAATGGGGTCAGCTGCTAACGGAACTACTCCTAATCCAATTAGGAATTTTCGGATCCAAACTGCTTCATTTGCTGCTTCAGCTGCAGCAATGTACTCCGCTTATGTTGTTGAATCGGCAACAGTCTCTTGCTTGGAAGATTTCCATCTCACTGCTCCGTTATTCAAACAAAATATGTACCTAGATTGCGACTTACAGTCGTCTTTGTCGGTTTGGAAACTTGCATCGGTATACCCAGTTACCTCAAGTTCTCCTTCTCCATAAACTAAGAAAACATCCGTAGTTCGTCTAAGATACTTAAGGATGTTCTTAACCGCCATCCAGTGACCATCACCTAGATCGGCCTGATATCGACTACACATGCTCAAAGCATAGGAGACATCAGGTCGCGTACATATCATGGCATTCATGATTGATCCGACTGTCGAGGTGAACAGTATCCGACTCATGTTGTCTCTCTCATCTTGAGTTTTAGGATACATGTCATAAGATAGATAGACACCATGTGACACTGGCAACAGTCCCATCTTGGACTCATCCATGTTGAATCTCTTCAACATTTTGTCAATGTACGTGGTCTGGGAGAGTCCAAGCAGCTTTCTTGATCTATCCCGATAGATCTTTATTCCTAGAATATAGGCTGCTTCTTCCAGATCTTTCATGGAGAATTTTAATGAAAGCCAAGCTTTCACCGACGTTACATGGGAATGTCATTGCCTATAAGCAATACATCGTCAACATAAAGGACAATAAAAGTCAGTGCTCTCCCACTAACCTTCTTGTATACACAAGGATCATCTTCTTTTTGAATGAAATCATATTCCTTTATGATCTCATCAAAACGTTGGTTCCATGACCGCGATGCTTGCTTCAGTCAATAAATGGACCGATTTAACTTACAAACCTTGTTTGTATGTTTAGGCAGGATAAAACCGTCAGGCTGTTGCATATAAACATCCTCCAAAAGGTTTCCGTTAAGGAAATCGGTTTTAACGTCCATCTGCCATATCTCGTAATCAAAATATGCAGCAATAGCAAGCATTATCCGAATGGATTTAATCATGGCAACGGGTGAGAAAGTTTCATCGTAATCGACACCATGTCGTTGACGATACCCCTTTGCTATAAGCCTAGCTTTGTACGTTTGTACGTTGCCATCCATGTCGGTCTTCTTCTTGAAGACCCATTTGCATCCAATAGGCTTTACGCCTTCTGGTGCATCAACCAGTGTCCAAACTTGGTTGGTGTACATGGAATCCATTTCGGATTTCATTGCTTCTTGCCATAAAGCGGAATCGATATCTTGTATCGCTTCATCATACGTAGCCGGTTCAGTATCCTCAATGAGATTAATATCTACATGAGGTGAGATCAGAAACCCATACCTCTCAGGTTGTATCCTGACTCTCTCCGACCTACACGGTCCTTGTGTAATAGAAGATTGTGGTACAGTCTCATCCCGGATGGACTGTTCTTGTTCCGTTGAGGATTCTATGCCAGGAACAGTATCACTCCAATTTTCATCGAGTTCTACTTTCCTCCCACTAACCACTACAATTAGGAATTCCTTCTCAAGGAAAACCGCATGTAGAGCAACAAGTACTTTGTTCTCTCGTGGGTGATAGAAGTAATATCCTTTGGTTTCCCTAGGATATCCTACGAATAGGCATTTATCTGATTTGGGCTTGAGTTTGGTACCTTCCAAACGTTTGACGTATGCCAGCATCCCCAAATCTTCAGGAATGAGAAACCCGGTTTCTTTCCTGTCCATATCTCATAAGGAGTCTGTTGTACAGACTTTGACGGAACCTTATTCAAAATAAGAATTGCACTGTTTAATGCATATCCCCAGAAGGAAATAGGTAGCTCAGTGTGACTCATCATAGACCTTACCATGTCCAACAAAGTTCGGTTTCTCCGTTCAGATACACCGTTTAATTACGGTGTTCTAGGAGGAGTCCACTGTGAAAGAATACCATATTCTTTCAAGTAATCTAGAAACTCATTGCTCAAGTATTCGCCACCACGGTCCGACCGTAATGTCTTTATACTCTTGCCTGTCTATTTTTCAACTTCGTGTCGAAACTCTTTGAATTTCTCAAATGTTTCCGACTTGTGTCTCATAAGATACACATAACCATAACGCGATGCATCATCCGTAAAGGTTACGAAGTATTCATATCCACCTCTAGCTTGGCTAGACATGGGCCCACATACGTCACTATGAACCAGGGCTAACAGTTCGGTGGCGCATTCACCCTTACCGCTAAAAGGTGATTTAGGCATTTTGCCTAATAAGCAAGATTCGCAGACGTCATATGAATTTGGATCAAATTCGTCCAAGTACCCACTCTTCGAAAGTTTGGATATGTGAGTCTTGTTTATATGTCCCATACGACAATGCCACATATAAGTTTCATCTTTGTTACTCGTTTTGAGCCTTTTGTTTGTTACATTATAAGTTTGAGATTGATTTATATTCAAAATATAAAGACCATTATTAGCATCAGCATAACATATCTCAAAGTCATCTTTATAAACAAAACACCCAGTGTTTCGGAATACAAAAGTGTAACTGCATTGGGTCAAACAAGATATAGAGATAATATTCCTAGTCAAACTAGGTACATAATAACAATCTGAAAGTTTACGTACATGCCTCGAATGCAGTTCTAAAACAAAAGTGCCAACGGCCAAAATGGTGACTTGTGCCCAATTTCCGACGCGTAGATCAATCTCCCCTGAGGCCAGTTTCCTGCTAATCTGCAGATCCTGCACATCAGTACATATATGAGTACCACAACCAGATTCAAAAATCCAATTTTTTAAACTAGAAGTAGTCATGTTTATTTCAATAACAAACATACCTGAAGCCGGTGCCTTGCCCACTTTAATCTCCTTCTGGAGCACCTTGTACTCGCGGCAGTCAGGCTTCCAGTGACCCCGCTTGCCGCACTGGAGGCAAACATCCTGAGATTTGTCCTTACGCTTCCCATAAGCCTTTGACGATTTGGCCTTGCCATTTCTTTTATGCTTCTTCTTCACACCTCCAGTCACCTTGAGCCCAGCCCTCGGTGTCTGAGATGTCGAAGCAAAGTGCGCCTCGCGCTTGTTACTGTGGGACACAGGAACTGGGCGACGCATGCTGTCCCGGGCTCGCGGCCCGGTCGGGAGTACGGAATAGCCACAGGGGACTAAACCGGAGAATAATGGAGTCGCCACCCGGTGTGAACCGGGAAAATGAGATTTAAGGCCGCACTCACCCCTCGCAACGGAAGACCTCAAACCGTTGGGTTCGGAATGGTCCCTGACTTATGCCACTTGTAATGAAAGGATATATATAATAATTTAATCAGGCTTAAGTAACACTTATTTCTAAGAATATCATACTTCTAAATTCTCATGTACAAAATAAAACTTATACATACATTTCACAAATATCTCACATCTAAAATTGCATGCTCGGAAATACCTCAAAGTAACAATGAACATACAACTTCATTTAGCACATCATATTCACGAAAAACACATGCTTGAAAATACCTCAAAGTAACAACGAACATCAGACTTCATTTAGCATATCATATTCACGAAAAACACAAGCATTCATAATAACCGTACAAGCATACATGTGAGCACTTTTCCAAGTGGTACGTGGAATTGTATCCCAAGTACAGACCGCACTACCATCCATTCGGAATCGGCTACGGAATTTATGTCTGGGTTTCCATCCGATATACCACAAGAAATAATACTCCAAAGTCATCATGACATAGGTGTATGAATCGTAATGCGTTAAATCAGGACTAAGGCAAACGATGCAACCAATGGAATAAACATGCTTTTCATTATGATGTGCACAAAGATAAGAATGACTATATGGGGTTTCATAAAAAATCACCTAAGAAACAATTATACATGGCATGTGATGAATATGTCTCAGTTCAGTGGGTTCGCGTTCGTGTAGCTTTCGTAAACGCGTTCGAACGGTAAACAGAAGGTTCGCGTTCGTATGGCGTTTGATAATGCGTTCGAACGAAAATGAAACAGAATGCTCACGTTCGTATGGCGTTTGTGAACGCGTTCGAACGGAAATGAAACAGAATGCTCACATTTGTATGGCTTTTATGAACACGTTCAAACGGAAATGAAACAGAATGCTCACGTTCGTATGGCGTTCGTCAACGCGTTCGAACGAAAATGAGACCTGATGCATGATAAGGCAAAATGCAAGCACGTTCGAGTTGCGTTCGTAGACGCCTTCGAACGGGGACAGATCTGATGTATGAAATGGGACGCAATACATAAATGGCGAATAGTACAATGCGAGGCGCGTCAAAGCATCGTGGTAAAGGGCTTTAACCCTTCCCCATAGGGGATCTTTCATTCCACTTACTAAGCCCATGCGCTCGATCGCATTATGCATACAAACATAAAGATAATCATATCAAATTAAGTATGCCCGATTGAACACATCTTACATCCAACCGAACACACATCAACCGGCGCGGCAAAGCATCGTGGTAAAGGGCTTTAACCCCTCCCTATAGGGGATCTTTCATTCCACTTTCTAAGCCCATGCGCTCGATTGAATCATACATACAAAGAATTAAACACAATAATATCAAACTTAGTATGCCCGATTGAACGTATCTTGCATTCAACCGAACACACATCAACCGGCGCGGCAAAGCATCGTGGTAAAGGGCTTTACCCCTCCCCATAGGGGATCTTTCATTCCACTTACTAAGCCCATGCGCTCGATTGAATCATGCTTAAATAAGCAACATGCAGAATTCAAGTGACGAAAAATAAATAAACCAAAGCAACACAAAACAAAAGAGGGTGCCGTTTACTCCAGCGGTACGTGGAGTTGTGTCCCGAGTACAGATCATATTACCGTCCATTCGGAATCGGCTATGAAATTTATGTTCGGGTTTCCATCCGATATACCGCAAGAGTTGACACATCTCTCATTCATCCAATACCCACAACACACATCATACACAAACGAGATTTAACAAATAAGTAAAATATGATCAAAATAAATAACAAAAATCAAATAAAGATGAGTGTGAAAAGTACCCTCAGGTCTAACCTTTTAAATCACCTCTCGGATGTACGGCACACGGTCGTCGGAAGGGTGGATGCTCCGCAACTCTTTCGGTTCACTGGTTCACTGGTTCATTGTCCTCGTTCGTTGTCTCACTGTTTGGAGTCATCGTTCTCCGTCTTTTGCTGCTGCTTTTGACTCCGATTTGCTACTGTTCGGCCTCTGTTTTGCTGCTCGCTGTTCAGGTCACCTGTTTTGACGTTTCAACGGACTGTTCCAAGTTTTTGTGTGGGTTTTAGTGTAGTCTTGTGTGAGTCTTTTAAGGATTATGAATGCAGTTTTATTTATGTTATTACTTTAAGTTTTTTAGGGGATGTTTTAAGTGTATTTTGCTACTGTATAGGGGGTGGTTTGGGCGTGATTTGGCTACTGTTTTAGTATTAAAGGGGCTGCTATATTGAGGTATGATTTCGGAAATGGGAGAGTGAGGATGATGAGAACTCTTTCTTGTTATTTTCTTGAGTGGCTATGGCTCTTGGTGTGTTGTGATGGTGCTTTTAATGTGAAGGCTTGGGGTTATTTTCTTTTCTTTTGTGATTTGTGTGAGTTGTGTGTATCTTCTGTGTATGAGATAGGGCTTCATCTTGTCTCACAAGGAAGAGATTTTGGCATTAAAAGAAGGATTTGATTTGGTGTTGAGCAAGGAAAGTCAAAGATTGACTGGGGACAAATCTTGGCTAGAATAGGAAGTCAATATCTTTAATTTGTTGTGATTGATTTTAATTAGGCATGACATCTTTTTAATTTAGTATGTGATTTGTTTAGTTAGGAAGTTAATATATTTGATTTATCTTCATTAGCTAAAAAGGTATTGCCTCCAACTGAGACTCATCATCGGGTTTCACATGCAAAAATGCAATGCCTACAGTCGCCCCCACTTTGATGGGACTTGTGTAATGTGCAACAGTGACAATCCTATCAAAGTTATACAATATATTTCTACTTACCTGGCTCGCCAGCTGTCACTTGACTTACCATGTGTTGAGTTGATTTGGGTGGTGAGGTGCTGCGACCCCTGGTTCATTCCCGAACCGTGTTGTGATGTGGTCCATTCCCGAACCGTTGCCGTAAGGTGGTCCATTCCCCAACCGTTACTGTGAGTTGGTTCATTCCCGAACCGTTACTGTGAGGTGTTCATTCCCGAACTGTTATCGTGAGGTGGTCCATTCCCGAATCGTTACTGTGAGGTGTCCATCCCCGAACTGTTACTGTAAGGTGGTCCATTCCCGAACCGTTACTGTGAGGTGGTTCATTCCCGAACCGTGCTTCCATTCTTGGAGTGTCACTCCCCGCTTGTTCATTCCTGAACTGTATTTCCATTCCTGGAGTGCCATTCCCGGCTTGTTCATTCTCGAACTGTGTTTCCATTTTTGGAGTGACATTCTCGGCTTGTGATGTAATGGTTCTCAAACCTAGGACTCATCCCCAAAACTGATAGTGATGTGGGCCTTGACCCTCGGGATTCATCCCAAACTGATACTGATGTGGGCCTCGACCCTCGGGATTCATTCCTAAAACTGATGATGAAGTGGGCCTCGGCTCTAACTGCTACTGATATGGGCCTCGCCCCCGGACTGATACTGACGTGGGCCTCGACCCTCGGGTTTCATTCCTGGATTCATTCCAAAATTCTGATAGATTCATTCCTTGGATTCGTTCCAAAATCTGAGAGATTCATTCCCCGGATTCATTCCAAAATCTGAGAGATTCATTCCCCGGATTCATTCCAAATTCTTGAGAGATTCATTCTCTGGATTCGTTCCAAAATTCTGAGTGATTCATTCCCTGGATTCGTTCCAAACTCTGAGAGATTCATTCTCTGGATCCGTTCAAAATCCTGAGAGATTCATTCCCTGGATCCGTTCCAAATTCTGAGAGATTCATTCCCTGGATTCGTTCCAAAGTCTGAGAGATTCATTCCCCGGATTCATTCCGAATTCTGAGAGATTCATTCCCTGGAATCGTTCCAAAGTCTGAGAGATTCATTCTCTGGATTCGTTCCTGAAACTGTATTGTTGCTGTTTCTGACTAGCTTACCTTTGCTGCTTTTCTCTCTTTCTTTCTTCGAAACCTGTTAATATAAAACAAAACAAACACAAAAAATGATGCAAAATATGTTACGTGTATGCATGTATGCATGAGTTTCCCATCCCGTTGGGTTGGGTCTTCGGTCAATTCCCTTAGTGACAGCCCGGTCTTCTCTTCCTTAGGCAAAGTACTGCTTCAATCTGTCTACACTAATTGGTTCTGTGAACTCATTCCCTTTCCAAGTCTAACAGTCTCACTGTCTACATTTCCCAATTTCTAAATGGCCAACTTATCTTTTCTGCTTGCTTCTTCTGAGGATTCCCTACGTTCTGAGTAGCATAGTACCAAGATTGAATGCTTTTGTCACATACAGTCATGTTGCAAGTTGAGAAGTTGAGATTCAAGCAAGTAAGCAAAGTGAACTTCTTTATTATTGTTGAGAAAAGGTTCGAACAAGCAAACAAAATCAATGTCTTTATTAAAAATGCAAGATAAACTTGGAGAAACAGCAGTGCCTTCTTCCTTAGCCTCTGGTTATTCGTTGTTATTATTCCTTATCCCTATTTGAAAAGCTTGGTGGTTGAGGGTTTGGAGGACAAAGGTTTCAGGCAAGCCAAAGTTGATCATGGTGGTGGGACGGAGTGGTAATTTGGTAAAAGATTCCTGTGTGTGCTGGGTTGCTCTCTTTCTGGGTCAGGTATTTTATGGGTGTCAATCAGGTCTTGGATCTCATGCCTAAGGCGGGGGCAGTTGTCAGTTTCGTGACCCTTTTGCTGGTGAAAATAACAGAATAGGTTCAAGTCAAGGTAGTGCGGCACAGGGCTGGGGAGTGGTTTAGGTTCCAAGGGTTTCAGGAGTCCTTGCATCTTCAATTTCTCAAACACCTTTGATAGAGGTCTACCCAAGTTGGAGAAACGTCTGTTCCTGATGGCAGTGACCTTAGCACTGGAAGACTTGGCTTCAGGATGTCCCCCAAAATTCCTTCTTTTCTGGCCATAAAACTTCCGGTTTTCCGCCTCATCTTCTTCAATGTCCATGATAGTTTCCCTCAATTGTCGGAAATCAACAATCATGGAGTTCATCCTCCTCAACTTGCTGTAGATCGAGGGCTTAGTGCCCTTGATGATCACTTTAATCTTGTCCTTCTCAGAGGGCCGAGTCAGCATTTTCAGAAGCTGGCTTCTCCAGCGGTCTACATACTCCTTGAAGCTTTCTTCCGGCTTTTGCTTAGTGTTCTCCAAATCACGGAGTGACAAGTCAATTTCTAAGTCTGTAACATACTGCTTCAGAAAAGCATCAGCTAGTTCCTTCCAATCTTCATTAACCTTCTTCTCAAGGCTATGATACCAAACCACATGTGCCCCCTCGAGTGACATCCCAAACATCTTTTGGACTTGGCGCTGTGATAGGCCCATTGAACTCATGACTGAGACATATTGCTGCAGATGGACCCTCGGGTCTCGTTCCCATTAACTTGGCCATGTCGGGCATTTTAAACTGAGCTGGCAGCTGTTCTCCGAAGGTCATTGCCTCATAATCTAGCAAATCCTCGTTCTTACCCCTCATTTTGCGGGTAACCGACTCAACCTGATCCCAAAGTTTCTGTAACTCTGCCTGAGACCCAGATACTCTACCTGCTGCATACTCTGCCATATCATCATCAAAAGCGGAGGTATCTGTTGAGTTTCAATCAAGTCCCAAGATCATAAATCATGCATAAAAACGAGTAGAATACAACCAAATCAGGTGCGGAAAAACTCACATGGATCAGTAGAGATGCATCAAAGATGGACCAAATTCGCACTTCATGTTTCTGCCTCCATCAACCTCGGTTTTGGGCCTTCTTGAACTGCAGTGGACTGCACGGTGGGGGCTGTTTTGATGCTCCAAAAATCGGCCATGAAAGACTCCATTGAAGCTCCAAGCTTCAAGCTTTCCAAGCTCACAAATTCGTTTCCCTATCACCATAATATAACCCATGTGTGTGCTAGCACTACTCTTCTTCATTTGCTTCTCAAAATTTCGGTCAAACCAGAAATTTTTGGAGAAGAAATCGGCTCCAAGCCGAAAGTAGAAGAAGGAGAGAAAAGAGAGGGAGAGGAAGAGATGCATAAAAGGTGAGAGAGAAAGTAAAAAGAAAAATAAAATGTAATAGGTTTTTATATTTTACTTTTCTTTAAATGCTAAAGTCAAAAAACAAAAAGCAAAAGTTGCTTTTTCAACTTCTACATCAATCACTCAAATCAAGTGACAACATGTCATATCACTCAAAGTGACATTTGATTCGACGCTTGATGTGACTAGCGATTTGACGCACGATTTGACTTGCGTGCCGCACTCGAATTCGAAATGTGAATGCGCTCGCAAATAATCCCGGGCTCGGGTTCGCTAATTCCAAATTAACGAATTTTCCGTTGCGTTATAATTAAATGATTACGCCTAGCGATATCATTATTTACGTCGCTAACGAATTAATTCTAAATTAATTCGTTCGCCCGAATTAAAATCCAATTTTAATTCCGCGTCGAAATCCAATTTCTTATAATATATCGAATATATTATTTTATCGATTAATTCCAAATTAATCGTTCTCTCTCTTTAACGATATTTTATCCGAGATAAAATATCTCCGCAATTAATCCCAGATTAATTTTCTCTCTCTTTTAATTAATCCCAGATTAATTAAAGTGCGAGTCATACGTCATCGGTGAATCTTCAGGAAGCGACCCATGAGATCTCCGGATATGTTGGCAGTAAATACGGTCGTCGGACTATCCGAACACGTAAGTACCTCGTACTACGTTTGTACCGATTTACAAGACAAGGTTGGCTTCTAGCAAAGCGCCATGCCTACCCAGTCTCCAGAAATATTCTTACAGGAATATATATAGATCTGTATCAAGCGTAGTATACCGTAGTATTGTGCATATCGGCCCAGTATCGGATAGTCACGTGCTAGGGCTGGGGCTGGATAAGTGTCTGCCCCGTCCGAAGCACATGTCGGATGTCTGGTAACTAGTCTCTATAATCGGACATGTATGACCTAGTCATAATATCCGATGGTTGCGCAACACTTAAGAGCACTAATACCGTATCCTGCGTGACATCA
>SKCR01033928.1:0-42489 GCA_019454045.1 Zanthoxylum bungeanum | reverse complement strand
GGGCGACTAAAGATTTTGTAGGCGAGAGGCACCGAGGAGCACAAGTAAGGCCTAACCCATCGGAATAGGAAATACATCCATGCATACATGCATACACGTCACATGCACATATTTTTTTGTTTTGTTTTTGTTCGCAGGTTTTGAAGAAAAGGAAAAAACGGCAAAGTCAAGCAGTTTGGGGAATGAATCCCAGGGTCGAGGCCCATATTATAAGCAATTTCGGGAATGAATCCCAGGGTCGAGGCCCACATTATTAGCATTTTCGGGAATGAATCCCAAGGTTGAGGCCCATACTATCAGCAGTTTCGGGAATGAATCCCAGGGGAATGAATCCCAGTGCTGAGGTCATACTATCAGCAGTTTCGGGAATGAATCCCAGGGTCGAGGCCCACATTGTCAGCGGTTTCGGGAATGAATCCCTAGGTCGAGGCCCACGTTGTCAGCAGTCTCGGGAATGAATCCCAAGGTCGAGGCCCACATTGTCAGCAGCACCGGGAATGAATCCCAGGGTCGAGGCCCACATTATCAGCAGTTTCGGGAATGAATCCCAGGGTCGAGGCCCATATCAGCGATGCCGGGAATGGCGCTCCAGGAATGGAGCATGAGTCGAGACCTATACCATCACATGTCAGGAATGGTGCTCCGGGTATGGAGCATGGGTCGGGGCCCACATCAGCGTTGCCGGGAATGGAGCATGGGTCGAGGCCCATATCATCATATGCTGAGAATTGCGCTCCGGGAATGGAGCATGGGTCGAGGCCCACATCAGTGATGCCGGGAATGGCACTCCGAGAATGGAGCATGGGCCGAGGCTCATATCATCATATGTCGGGAATGGCGCTCCGGGAATGGAGCATAGGGTCGAGGCCCACATCAGCGATGCCAGGAATGGCACTCCAGGAATGGAGCATGGGTCGAGGCCCATATCATCACATGTCGGGAATGGCGCTCCGAGAATGGAGCATGGGTCGAGGCCCACAACCGCGATGCCTCGGGAATGAGGTTTAACATGCCGGGAATGGCGCTCCGGGAATGGAGCAAGGTTCGGAAGGGGACCACAACTAATCATCATAGTTCGGGAATAAAGCCCAGTGAACAAAGCCCACATTCGGTGGTTCGGGAACAAAGCCCAGGGGTCGAAGCACCTCGCCACCATATCAGCTCAGTCCGGTAGTGATTCCTAGAGATCGCAGCATCTTGCAGGGATGAACCTCAAGGGTCGCAGTGTTGGACAATTATGACCCATAGCGTCACTGTTTGTACAGATCATGGTGTTGTACAAATTAACTATGTGAAAAATGAGATTGCACTCTTATCATTTGTGATTAGATCACTAGATGTATAAATGATAGGAGGTCCCTATGATTTATTCCTGGACGGAGAATGATATGAGACAATATCAGTCCACGAAGGATAAATCATTAAATATCCCTAGTCATAGTATTATCGAGATTGGACATCGATAAATACGTAAAAGACTGGTATTGCACTTGTGCGCATTGTGAGGGCACAACGGTATAGTTCTCATATATTTGGGTATAGGATACTCATGTAAGTGTAATAAGAGGTTGTGTTTTACCGATGGTACGGGAAATAGCTTCGCTCTGGATAGACCCCCTCGGAGTTCCATTGGTAGTATGACTATGTGTCTATGGAAGTCTGAAATCAGGGTAGGTGTATTTAGTCTTAACCTGAGACTTGCACCGCTAATACTTGCAACAATCAATATACTTTGGTTGCGGTCGTCCAAGGCTTTAATAGGTTCTGTGTAAGCCAATGCTGGGTATATTGAGAATCGTAGTGTGTTGGGTGTGATGTCAAGACGGAAGTGTCACTCCAGTCATATGGAGATGATGGTCACGTAGGATACGGTACTAGTACTCTTAAGTACTGCAGTCATCGGGATAAAATGACAAGGTCAGGTTTATCCTATTATAGAGACTAGTTACCAGACATCCGACATGTGCTTCGTACGGGGCAGACACAATTCCAGCCCCAGGCCTAGCACGTGATCATTCGATACTGGACAGAAATACGCAATACTATGTATAATACGCCTGATATAGATCATTTATTCCTGTTAAGGATATTTCCGGAGAATTGGGTAGGCATGGCGCTTTGCTAGAGGCCAACCTTGTCTTGTAAATCGGTATAAATGTAGTACTTGGTACTTACGTGTTCGGATAGTCCGACGACCGAATTTACTTCCAACATATCCGGGGATCTCATGGGTCGCTTCCCAAAGATTCACCGATGACGTATGACTCGCACTCTAAATTAATATGGGATTAATTAGATGAGAGAGAAAGTTAATCTGGGATTAATTGCGGAGATATTTTATCTGGGATAAAATATCAATTAAAGAGAGAGATAACGATTAATTTGGAATTAATCGATAAATTAATATATTTGATATATTAAACGATATTGGATTTCGACGCGGAATTAAAATTAGATTTTAATTCGGGCGAACGAATTAATTTAGAATTCATTCGTTAGCGACGTGTATAGTGATTTCGTTAGGCGTAATCATTCAATTACGACGCATCAGAAAATTCGTTAATTTGGAATTAGCGAACCCGAGCCCGAGATTATCTGCGAGCGCATTCGCATCTTGAATTCGAATACGGCACGCAAATCAAATCAAGCGTCATATCATTAGTCGTATCAATCCTCAAATCACTTGTCACTTTGAGTGATGTGACTTGACAACTTGAATGAGTGATGTGACTTGATGGTAGTTGATGGAAGCGTGTTTAACACTCATGTGTGATGGCATGATTGACATTTAATATATTTAAATATTTTGTATTTGTTTTTTGATTTTGGAAATCAATTAATTGATTTTTTAGAAAATCAAAAGTGGTATTAGATACACACTTTTTCCATCCTTCACACAACACACACTCTCTCTTTTCTCTCCCTCTCATTCACGCCCAAAGTAGGTTGTTCTTCATCTTCATTTCTGCTCACTGCCGTGAGCTTTTGGGAAGGAAGAGTGGGTGATTTTTGTGGCAAAAATCACTAGAACTAGCACTCCAAGAGACATGCGACGGTGACAGGGAAGTCCACCCATGAGCCAGGAACCATTCGACGAAGCTTGGAGCTTGACGAAGGACCAAAACCGAGCCAAAGACAGTGAATAAATTTGCTCACTGCCGTGACAGTTCAAGGAGGAAGAAAATCAGTGTCGTTGCCTCGCGCGTCGCTTAACCGATCGATGTAAGTATTCCACAACTTCTCGATTGTTATTCACACATGTTTTCATGCTTATTATTGATCTTGGGACCTTAATAGAAACCAAAACGCAGCACCTCACCACCAGATCAACTCAATTCGAAGCAACATGCAAGTCAAGCAGCAGCTGGCAAGCCAGGTTTGTAATATGCATTGCATAACTTGATAGGATTGTCATTGTCACACACTGCACAAGTCCCATCAAAGTGGGGGCGACTATAGGCACTGCATTTTTGCATAAGACCGGATGATGAGCCTCCTATGGAGGCACTACCTGATAAGTTGCGGAAGTCGTGGGAAACAGACGTCGGAACGGAAATCAATACCTTGTTGGATTTAATTCGTTTGCTTAGTTTCAGGTTCGCTCGTTGGATCTCTGTTTTAAAATTTATCCTCGGCCCAAAACACCCGCAACCCATACCAAGCCACACACCCAAGCCCAAGCCTACCAAAGAGCCATCCCCACACGCCCACAAGCCTCCAAACCGATCCAAAAAAATATCCAACACTTAAAACGCATGTCACAAATTAAATTAAATCTAATCAAATCAAATAAATTAATCAAATCCAATTAAAATTAAAACAAATCTCATTCCTAAATTAAATAAATCACCTTCCTAATTTAATAAATCACATGCCTAAATTAAATAAATCAAATCAAATCACATTCCTAAATTAAAAAAATCCATTTCCTAAACTAAATAAATCACCTTCCTAAATTAAAGAAATCATTTCCTTATAACAAACTAATTAAATCTTCCCCATGATCACACAATCTCCATTTCCTACCCATACAAGGACAACCCTAACTCACTCCTATAAAAAGACACACAAACCAAACCTTTAGAACCTAGCATCCTCACGGCACAAACACAAGAGCTCACTCACGGCATCAACAAAAACAAAAACCCTAACAGCAGCTCCATCTCTCTCCTCTCTCTCGGCATCAACAAATAATAAAGACACTCACACCAAGGACCCACTCGGCTAAATTTGAATATTTCTTATTTTGTACATAAGCAAGCGCTTTCATTATTAATGCCTTCATAGTTGTTATTAGTTACACTATTGCGCTTCATTGTTTATGAATTGTGTGCTTGCCGTTATGTCGATTTACTTCTATGCATGCGAACTTAGATATAGATTGTATGCAAACTTAGATATAGGTTGTATGCAAAAGGTTATTCTTGTATATGTATGTTGCGTAGACTTGGTTAGATTATTGCACAAATCCATTCATTACAAGTGACATAAGTAAGGGACCATTCCGAACCCAATGGTTTGAGGTCTTCCCTTGCGAGAGGTGAGTGCGGCCTTAAATCATTTCCTAGTTCACACTGGGTGGCGACTCCATTATTCTCCGGTTTAGTCCCCCGCGGGCTACTCCGTACTCCCGACCGGGCCGCGAGCCTAGAACAGCATCGCCGATTTCTGTGTCCTACACCCTCGCTTCCTTTTGTAAATCCATTTACAACCGATAGGAACAATTCCTTTGGGAAACGGAACCAAGTTCCAAACTTGATTCTCGTGCATTGAGTCCATCTCGGATTTCATGGCATCTTGCCACTTCACGGAGTCGATGTCCAACATCGATTCTCTATAGGTAAAAGGGTTAATCTCTTCAACTAAGAGAACATCGAGACTCTTTTCTTGTATCAAATACAAGCGTTCATGAGGTCTAGATACCCTTTGTGACCTACAGAGTGTGTGTGTTGAAGGTTCTCTATCTTCTTGAACTACAGGTTCCTCCATTAGTTCGTTGGTTCCATGTTGTACTTCATCAAGTTCAACCTGTCTATAATCACCACCTTCAGCCAAAAATTCTATTTCTAAAAATTTGCGAAGCGAGTTACGAACATATTTCGATGCACGGTATTATAGAACAAATATCCTTTCGTATTTGAAGGATATCCAACAAACCTAAACTTCTGCCCTCGAGGCAAAAGCTTATCTTGCTGAGCCATCCTGACATAAGCAGGACACCCCCAAATCTTAATGTAACTAAGATTTGGTTTACTACCGATCCATATCTCATATGGAGTTGTAGGAACAGCCTTGGAAGGAATCTTATTCAAAAGATGTGCGGCAGTTAAAAAAGCATAACCCCATAAGTAATAGGGTAAATATGTATAACTCAACATCGATCGGACCATATCCAACAAAGTCCAATTTCTCCTATCTGATACTCCATTGTGTTGCGGAGTGCCTGGAGGAGTATATTGAGCGAGAATCCCACTCTCCTTTAAATAATCAGTGAACTCTCCACTCATATATTCACCGTCTCGATCAGATTGTAGGCAATGACCAGTTTGTTTTTCAACTTCATTTCGGAATTCTTTGAACTTTTCAAAGGGTTCTGATTTATGTCTCATCAAATAGACATAACCGTACCGTGACAAATCATCGATGAAGGTGACGAAGTAAGAAAAACCACTATGAGTAGTTTGACTTAAGGGACCACATACATCAGAATTACGAGTTCCAATAAGTCAGTGGCTCGGTGTCCAAGACCCGAAAATGGGGCTTTGGTCATTTTACCCCGAATACAAGATTCGTAAGTTGGATAAGGTTCAATGGTGAGATCATATATCAAACCATTCTTAACCAACTGGGTTAGGCATTTCACGCCTATATGACCCAACCTCATGTGCCACAGTTCAGTATTATTTATATCAGATTGTTTACGTTTATTTATTCCAGTATTAAGGATATCATGTGAGGTACGCAATATGTAATGACCATGCTCATTTGGACAACAAAGGATCTGAATATTATTACTATCATATAAATACAAAGAACGATTCTTAATATTTACATTAAAACCTTCAGTATCTAATACAAAAAGGGACATAATATTCGCCACACATCCTGGAATAAAATAGTAGTCATTTAACAAAAGTCTCATACTGGGTAATGGAATCTCACATATGCCCACTGCAACTGCATCCAGAGAGTCACCACTCCCGAATCGCAACTGCAACTCCCCATATTTCAGTCGTCTACTTCCCGTCAGCACCTTCAACGTATTACAAATGTGAATAAGACAAGCAGAATCCAAAATCCAATTAGATGTCATAGTTTCACAAGCCAATGAGATATCGATAATAGGAAAATAAAAAGTACCTGATGTCGATGCTCTTTCCTTTCTTATATATGCGAGATAGTCCGGGCAGTTAAGTTTCCAATATCCGACTTTCTGGCAGTGGTGGCACTTGTCTTCAGAAGCTCTCTTGGGCTTCGCCGTCATACCATGCGGAGGAATATTCTTTTTCTTTCCTTTTGACTTCTTCCCCTTCAACTTGGATTGGGAAGAAGCGGAAAGTGAAGTGGGTTTCGGAGGGCGAGTCAGAACTCCCTTCCTTAAATCTTCCTCTGTGGTGAGAAGCATCCTATGTAACTCACGGTAAGGGTGGTAGTTTAGCCCGCGGCCCGGCCCGGTCGGCCTGGCGGGCTTTGGCCCGGCCCGGGGTGGAAAAAGCCCGAGCCGAGCCTTAAAATGAAAGCCCGCACGGGCCCGGGCCGGGCCAAAATTTAAAAAACAAAAAGACATAAATATATATATATATATATATTTAATATGTTTGTATCATTTTTATATATTTTTAACATTTAAATTGTTAAAATATCAATGAAACTTGTGATTTATTTATAAATTGTCTTTATATATAGTGTAAATATATTTTATATTTATATTTTTTAATTTTTTAATTTTTTTTTAAAATTCGGGCCCAAACCCGGGCTTTTTTTTCTTAGGCCGGGCTTGCAAAAGCCCGACCCGGCCCATTGCCACCCTTAACTCACGGTAAGAACAGTGACTCTCGTTCATGTTGAAGTACATGACGAACTGGCGATATGAAGCCGGGAGAGAACCGAGAATGACACTACGACCAAGAGTTTCATTGAGAGGGAAATCATGTCACCTCAACTACTCGATCAAATCGATCAAGTGAAGCACATACGGGCTCACACCTGCCCCTCATCAAGTTTCGAATGGAACAATTCCATTGAAACTTTATGAACCACGACCTATTCCTGGTTCATGAACGACTGACGTAGTTGTGTCATCATGCTATATGCATCATGCATCTCAAAATAAGTCTTCTTAAGCTCAGAAGAAAGAGAACTCGGGATGAATGATTTAACCCTGAAATCATCATCATTCCATCTACGGAAAGTCTCAACTTCTTCAGGAGATGCATCTGGTGATATAGCTAGCGGTAATGGACCTTCCAAAATATACCCCAGCTTCTCGAAATTGAGGACAATCCTCAAGTCAATATCTCAATCCGCAAAGTTTTCTGCGCCTTTTAGCTTGTTCGTATCAAATATACGAGCAAATGGATTGGTTGGACGTGCCGCCATCGCAAATCTATCAAATAGACAATCAACGGTAAGCATATAAGCAGATAAAAGATTATAACCGTTTCAAATTATATCATAAAGCATTAACTAGATCATAGATTTTTTAATCTAAAAATGCCCCTCCCACTATTTCATGCAATACTGTAATCCCCAAACAGAATACAAAACATGTGATAATCAAATCATAATATAATAATGAAAGGTGGACCCCATGAATATATTTCAGCTCACAGCTTTGACACGTTCTCGCCTACGTATATTCATTTAGGTAGACAACACATTGTCGATCACTCAATAGTGACTCATGGGTTTTCGGTCTTGGTCGTTTCTCGTTCTGACAACTTTGGTACGTTCACAAGGAGGCGTACCAAGGTCAAACTCGTCAATGATGAATTCAAGATAATTGCGAAACCCTGACAGCTTTGGCACGTTCAGGATTCCGCTTTCGCTTGAATTCATCTAAAATCAAATATATCTGGTACAGATAAAATTTCTACCGGTCATATCCTCACAGCTTTGGCACGTTCTCGGATATAGTCGTAGAAAATTTATTGATAAGCGGTATTGAAAAAACGAACCAATTAATATGTATCAAATACATATTAAATTATAAACCTTATTTAAAATATGGATTTTCCGCTAAAGATGTTTTTAATTTATTAATCAAATTAAATAAACACATGCATGCATTAAAGTCAAGATTAAAGTTAATATTGAATTTTAAAGGCTTACTCATATATCGGGGTTTTAGAATCAGACTCGCTCTGATACCATTTTGTTGGGGTTTTATTAGGAATTACAAGGTTAGCGCAGCGAAAAAAAGCGGAAAACGATTTTTCCTATTTCAAAAATTTTTCTTGAACAATTAAATAAACTTATTTATTTAATTAACCAATACTTAAATTATGAAATTATAACCCAAGAAATCATATTTCTTTTAATTATAAAATTAACCCCAAACTTTTGCAAATTAATTATTTTTGTTTTAAATATGTCAATTACATATTTAATTGATTCCAAATCAATCCCAAAATATTTTTTCCAATTTTGCAACAAAACCAGAAAAGTTTCCAGAATTGCGCAAACTGCTCAGAATTTTTGTAAATTACCGAAACTGCCTAAAAGTTTAATTAATTATAATTTGGCCCAATTTGTTCAAAACACATCAAGATCAAATCCAATTAATCCCAAATTTGCAACACATCAAATATGCATCAAATTATAACATATATATGAAAAGCCCCAAAATTTAAGTGGGTTAAGAACCCTAATTTCACAAATCACTCAAATTGGGCAATTTACATTAAATTAATAAAATTCAATACTTAAATCTTCAAATTACCACACCAATTAAATCTCACCATCATGAAATTAATCAAGAACAATTCTAGGCTAATTATGAATGGCTAATTAACTCTAGAATGGAAACTTTAATTTTCTAATTAATTTATTAAGCTTAATTACATTTATAAGCAAATAAATTAATTATACATGCATAAACACATCCAACAAGTAGGGGTGGCAAAACGAATCAACGAATCGAATTTGTATCGAATCCTAAACGAATCGAATCAAAATATGATGGACTCGTATTCGATTCGTTTATTAAACGAATCCTAATATCAGGATTCGTATTCGAGTCGTTTATTAAACGAATCAAATACGAATATTCGTTTATTCGTTTAGTCAATGATATTATTTAATAAAATAATTTACCACACTTGATTTACATTAATCCTTCATAAATATATACATATGAAATATGTAATTAATATATTGACTAAAAATACCTCACCAAATATCGAAAATATTAATTTTTCTATGATAATTAGTTATAATTTCTCGAATCTTAATTGAAAATTAACACGAACTAGTAAATAAAATAATAAAACGAATAAACGAAATCATGAGCTTAAATTCGTATTCGATTCGTTTAATAAACGAATCGAATCGAATTGACCAATTTATTAAACGAATCCATTTTTTCAAACCCGTATTCGCTTTAAAGCGAATCGAATCGAACGAATAAACGAATCCTGACCCAATTGCCACCCCTACCACAAGCATCCAACAAATCTAATTACAAACTAAAAGAGTAGAGGCATGATCTTAACAACACAATTGAAGCTAATAATTATTTAAACATTTTTCGAAGAAATGAAAATGCTTACAAAATCCAATTTTACTTTGTTTTCTTTTTCTTTCTCACCAAATGCTCTCAACTCTCCTTTGTTATTTTTGTTGAAGTTGTGTAAGTGTTAGAAAAAATTGAAACAAAACCAATTTTTTTTTTATTTTCCAACATTGCCGATTTTTACCAAGAAAAATAAATAACAACTTATTTATTTTTGTAACTTTATAATTGGCACACCTATAAGCTTTAATAAAGCAACATTTAACTTTAATAAAGTCTTCAAATATGTGTTCCAATTATAACATGTCATTTCCAAATTAATCATGACATAAAGATATTATTTTACAAATTAATTTAATTATTTAAAAATTAATTAATTAATTAATTAATATAATATCTTAAATATATGTATTATATTTACATTAAGCCATGAAACAACATGCGAATGCATTCAAGGAGGTGCTGAATACTCACAATGATCGGTTGAGCGATGCGATGATCAAAAACTCAATTTTTCTCCTTCAAGGTCACGGCAGTGACTGGTTTTGAGCTCCTCAAATTCGGCCATCTCCAAGCTCCAAGCTCCAAGCTTTCGAATGGTGATTCCAAGCTCACGGGTGCGGTTCCCTATCACCTTCGCAAGACTCCTAAAGCGTGCTAGCACTCCGAAAATTTTGCCGTAAAATTTCCTTTAGCATCTCCATCACTCACGGCAATGCAGTGAATGAAGAAGAAAGAATGCCCCTTGGGCGAGAGAGAGGAGAGGAAAGAGAAAGAGAAAAAAAATGTGTTGGTAATTGATTTCTAAAATCAATAAACATATACCAAAAATTTGAATTTCAAAAAGTCAAAAGTACAAAGCTTTAATGCTCCCAACAACCACCATCAATCAAAGTGACAAGTTGTCAAATCACTCAAAGTGACTAACATCACATCAATCGATTGACTAGTGATTTGACGCTTGATGTGACTTGTGGGCCGCACTTAATTCGCAAATGCGAGTGCGCCCGCAAACACCCGGGCTCGGGTTCGCTAATTCCAAATTAACGAATTTTTCGTTGCGACGTAATTAAATAATTATGCCTAGCAAAATCACTATTCACGTCGCTAACGAATTAATTCTAAATTAACTCGTTCGCCCGAATTAAAATCTAATTTCAATTCCGCGTCGAAATCCAATTTCGTATAATATATCGAATATATTATTTTATCGATTAATTCCAAATTAATCGTTCTCTCTCTTTAATTAATATTTTATCCCAGATAAAATATCTCCGTAATTAATCCCAGATTAATTTTCTCTCTCATCTAATTAATCCCAGATTAATAAAGTGCGAGTCATACGTCATCGGTGAATCTTCGGGAAGCGACCCATGAGATCCCCGGATATGTTGGCAGTAAATCCGGTCGTCGGACTATCCGAACACGTAAGTACCTAGTACTACGTTTATACCGATTTACAAGACAAGGTTGGCTTCTAGCAAAGCGCCATGCCTACCCAATTCTCCAGAAATATCCTTACAGGAATATGTGATCTATATCAGGCGTAGTATACGTAGTATTGCGTATTTCGATCCAGTATCGGATGTCACGTGCAAGGCCTGGGGCTGGAAATGTGTCTGCCCCGTACGAAGCACATATCGGATCTCTGGTAACTAGTCTCTATAATCGGATAAACATGACCTAGTCATAATATCCCGATAGCTGCAGCATATAAGAGAACCAGTTCCGTATCCTACGTGATCATCATCTCCACTATGACTGGAGTGATACTTCCATCTTGACATCACACCCAATACACTACGATTCTCAATATACCCAGAAGAGGCGTACACAGAACCTGTTAAAGCCCTGGACGACCAAAACCAAAGTACATTGATTGTCGCAAGTATTAGCGGTGCAAGTCTCAGGTTAAGACCAAATACACCTACCCTGATTCGGAACTTCCATAGACATAGTATACTACCAATGGAATTCCGAGGGGTCTATCCAGAGCGAAGCTGTTTTCCGTACCATCGGTAAAACACAACCTCCTACTACACTTGCATGAGTATCTATACCCAAATATATGAGAACTATGCCGTTATGCCCTCACAACGCGCACAAGTGTAATACTAGTCTATTCCGCATTATCGATGTCCAATCTCGATAATACTATGACTAGGATATTTAATGATTAAACCTTCATGGATTGATACTGTCTCATATCATCTCAATCCAGGAACTAATCATATGGACCTTTCATCATTTATACATCTTGGTGATCTAATCACAAATGATAAAAGAGCAATTTCCTTTGTCACATAGTTAATTTGTACAACAACACCATGATCTGTACAAATAGTGACGCTATGGGTCATAACTGTCCAACAATCTCCCACTTGGCCTATAGCCAGTCACTCAGTGTCCTACACCCGAACTATGTACGGTTCGCTCAAACTTCTGCTGAGGAAAGCTTTCGTCAGCGGATTTGCATGATTATCATCTGATGCGATTTATTCGATCATCACATCGCCACGATGTATGATCCGAACGAATCAGATGAATAATCAAGTATATATCTGGATCGTTGATGAGACCATTAATTCTTTAGCCTGTGTTGTAGCCTAGCTCAGCTGCTAACAGAATATATCTAATCTATTTAGATTTATTATCAATCCAGAAGGCTTCTATTGCTGCCTCAGCTGCAGCAATAACTTGCTTTTGTTGTTTATTCGGTAACAGTATATCTTGCGGAAGATTTCCAGCTCACTGTTCCGTTATTCAAACTGTATAGTACCGTTGTTACGACTTATAGTCGTTTTATCGGTTAGGAAACTTGCAGAGTGAACCCAGTCACTTCAAGTTCTCCATCTCCATAGTATAAGACAACATCCTTAGTTCCTCTAAGATACTAACGGATGTTCTTAACATCAATCCATGACTATCACTTGGATTGGCCCGATTGTGACTCCATATGCTCAAAGCGTATGAGACACCAGGTCGCGTACATTTTTCAATGTACGAGTTCTCGGAGAGTGCTAACAACTTTAAATCTATCCCAGTAGATCTTTATTCCTAGAATAAAGGTTGTTTCTCCCAAGAATTCTACGGAGAATTTTCATGAAAGCCAAGCTTTCACCGATTATTTATGGGAATATCATTTCCAAGAAATGATATGTCATCATTTACTTAGGACATTCATTGTCAGTGCGCTCCCACTAACCTCCTTATATACACAAGAATCATTTTCGTTTTGAATTAAATCATACACCATTATGATTACATCAAAACGATAATTCCAAGAACGCAATGCTTGCTTCAATCCATCCATGGATCGAATAACCTGCAAACCTTGTTTGCTAGTTTTGGTACGACAAAACCGTCAGGATGTTGTAAACATCCTCCAAAAGGTTTCCGTTAAGGAAAGCGGTTTTGGCATTCAGCTGCCATATTTCATAAATGAAACATGCAGCATCAGCAAGCATTATCCAAATGGATTTACCGTGGCAACAGGTAAAAGGTTTCGTCGTAATCGACACAATGTTGATAACGATACCTTTTCGCTACAAGCCTAGCTTAGTACGTTGGTATGTTGCCTTCCATGTATGTCTTCCTTGAAGACTTATATAGTACCAATAGGCACAATGCCTTGCGGTACATCAACTAGTATCCAAACATAGTTGGTATACATGGAATCCATTTCGGACTTCATGGCACTTTGCCATAATAGGGAGTCGATACCTTGTATCACTTCCTCATACGTAGTCAGTTGGTATTCCTCAATAAGATTGACATCTTTATGAGGTGAGATCAGAAACCCATACCCCAGGTTTTTTCTGACTCTCTCCGACTTACGTGGTTCTTGTGTATTCGAAGATTATTGGTATAGTTTCATCCTTGATGAACTATTTTGTTCCATTAAGGAATCGGTGCCTGGAAGTATTACTCGATTTTCATCGAGTTTTACTTTCCTCCCACTTACCACTGCATATAGGTATTCCTCTTAGGAAAACCGCATGGCGAGCAACAATTACATTGTTCTCTGTGAGTTGTATAAGTACTATACTTTGGTTTCCCTAGGATAACCACAATTAGGCACTTATCCGATTTGGGTTTTAGTTTGGTATCATCCAAACATATGCCTAGCATTCCCAAATCTTCAGGAATGAGAAAACCCAGTTTCTTTCCTGTTCATATCTAATATGAAGTCTGTCTAACAGATTTTTATGGAACCTTATTCAAAATAAGTTCTGCACTGTTATGCGTATCCGTTGAAGGAAATGGTAGCTCAGAGCGACTCATGATTAACCTTATCATGTCCAACAAAATTCGGTTTCTCTCGTTCGGACACACCGTCAAATTGACGTGTTCCGGGAGGAGTCCTCATTGAAAGAATATATACTCTTTCAAGTATTGAGAAACTTATTGCTTAAGTATTTTCATCATGGTCTAACCGTGATGGTTTTTATACTTTAGCCGATCTGTTTGTCTACTTCGTGTCGAAACTTAAAAGTTTCCGATTTGTGTTTCAAAAGAAACACATAACCATAACGCGATGCCACATCCGTAAAGGTCACGAAATATTCATATCCACCTCTAGCCTAGCTAGATATGGGCCCACTTACTCACTATGAACTAGGGCTAACAGATCGGTGGCACTTGCACTTTTACCAAGTAAAGTGTTTTAGGCACTTTGCCCAATAAACTAGATTCGTAGACATTATTTGAAGGAATCAAATTTGTCCTAGTATCCACTCTTCAAAAGTGTGGATATACGAGTCTTGTTTAATTGTGTCCCAGACAACAATGCCACTTATAAGTCTCAACTGATTAAATCAGTTTGAGCTATTTGTTTGTCATGTTATATGTTTGAGATTTATTTATATTCAAAATATAAATACTGTTATTCACATCTAATGTGTTTATCTCAATATCATCTTTATAAAATAAAACACTTTAGTGTTCTAGAATATAAAGGTATCCCGCAACGGGTTAAACCCTGATATAGAGATAATGTATCTAGTCAAACTAGTTACATTTTAACAGTTTCCTAATTAAGTACACACCCGAAGGGTAGTTCCTAAACTTAGGTATCTACGGTTAAAACAGCGACTTTCGTCCCGTTTCCAATTCGCAGATTAATCTCAACTGAAGTCAGTATCCTGCTCATAGCAGATTCTGCACACCAGTACATATTTATGTACCACATCCAGTATCTAAAATCCAATTTTAATACTAGTAGTGAACATATTTATGACAAACATATTTGAAGTCAGAGCCTTGCCCGTCTTCAATTCCTTCATGTCTGCCTTGTCCATACGGCAGTCACGCTTCCGTGTCCCCGTTTGCCACATTTTAGGCAGACATTTTGGGATATGTCCTTTATCTTCCCAGAAGATTATAATGATTTTGCCTTTGCCCTTTTCACACCCAGAAGCCTTTGGCCAAGCCTTGGCTTTCTAGATGTCGAAGTAAGATGCGCCTTGCGCTTCTTGCCTTATTGCAAACTTTGGCTTTGTCTCCTTGAGAATAGCCATTAACTCTCCAAGAGTTTACTATTGCAATTTAGTACTTCTAAGATCTAAAATAGATCTATGAAGATCCTTCAATTTCAATATCATACTATAAGGATCTAATCCTTAGTTCTGATTAAGAAATTAAGGAGTCTATTTGGCAAGCATAATGGATTAAGCACTAAAGTTATCATCACATGAATATTCCAAATCATGTTCTACTATTTGCTTAACTCCGGGCTTAGGCCTAATGTTATTTTATCAAATAAAGTAACTTATTAGTTTCCAGGACTATCCTGAAATTTTATTCCCAATTTGAAAATTAAAGTCGTTAAATAAATTTTTCACCCAGGATTATGTTTTAAACACTAATCTTTCAATTATCTTGATTCTAATAGTCCAACTATTTAATCAACGATTTTAGGTACTATTTATTATAATGATTACTATAGTCCAACTATATAATCAACTATAATTTAATAGGTTAAATTCAATTATATTGATTACTATAATCCAATTATAAAATCAACTATTAATTGAAATGGTTAATTCAAATATATTGATTACTATAATCCAATTATATAATCAACTATAATGAATAGTTTGAATACAGTCCAACTGTTTAATTAAAACAACATTAAATATTAGTCCAACTAATATATTAATTTATTTGACGAAAAATTTGAATGAGCGCGTATGGCAAGTAACTAAACGAATATTGCAAATTTAATACTTGCCTCCCACTATTTTTCGGCGAGCCTCTAACCCTCTGTGGAGTACTCGGGAAACCTTGTTTCCTAGTGGGCTAGGATCCCGTTAAATAACACACAATCTTGACTTTGGCCAACAAATTGTATGATAATTAACTAGGTAGATCTCTAAGATCAATTGGATCCCATCCAATTCCTAGATCCAGTAGGTGGACATCCAAGTCCGAAACATATATCTTATATATGCCAATATATCCAATATATTGCCTAACCTTTTTCCTCTGAATCAACTAAGCCTTGGCTTTGGCACAACAAACTTAGTGATCCCAGTTAAGCGGAACCCATTGACCATGGAAAGCTTCGTAATCAATGTCGATGGACAAGAAGTGATCTTGACTTTGGCCAACAAATCACAACTTGGACAAGACACCAATATGGAACAAACCTTCGTGATTCAAACACATCCTCGACGGACAAAGGTCTTGACTTTGGCCAACAAACCAATGCCAGTCTTGGATCTTGAGTAAGAATCACTCAATGGAAGGAAAAACGCTTAATATTTTGTGAGGGTTTTTCGCGTGCAAATTGGCAACCAATTTATTATCTTTGTTAAGGTCTCATCATCATACACCCTTAAACATGCATTCTAAACACATAATAAGGCGCATATAATAAATATAATAATGATATGCGGATGGATACTTAACACATTGTTCCTAGAACAAATCTCTCATTTCCTCTCTCCCGCTAGCACAAGTATTACTTCTACCCGTTACATAACACTTCTAAAGAAACCTCATTTACATTGAGGGGAATAGGTGAGAAGAGAAATACAAAGAGTAAGGATAATAGGCTGGACACGCAGGTCCAATTAATAAATTCTAAATTTATTACAACAATTTCCAAAATTGCCCCACCCATCTAATATCCATCCGATATACATTATTCATACATCGCAACCATGTATTCACACAAGCATGTTATCAATCAATCTAATCCAATTAATTAATCTGATAATTAATGACCATCCAATGTTCAAACAACGATTTGATTTTGCGCGAGTCCAACTCGTTTTGCGAATAAGTACTCAAAGTACGAATTCTTGAATTAAATTAAACTACAACATTAAATCCAATTTAATTGTATTTAATACTAATTCACTATTTAATTCCAAATTAAATATTACACTTTATTAACGAACCTTTACGACTTAGATTCTAAATCTAATCGTTACGGGTCTCAAAGCCGATTAACATCCAATGTCAATTAATTTAAAGTCCAATGGGCTTTTAATTAATTTCTAAGGCATGGACTTTTGGTCAACTTGGGTCAAACCCAAATACCAAAGCCCATTTAAGGAATCACCCTTATTTGCCAAGAAACCAATTTAGGCCCATTAGGCCCAATTAAAGTAAAGGTCCATTAGTCATAATTGGACTTTATGGATATGGTTTTGGGCCAAATTGGATCCAACCAATTTAGCCTAAACCAATCTTGGTACAACCAAGCCCATAAGCCCAATTACAACTTTTCAAGCCCAAATCCAATTTAAGCCCAACATAATTAAATTCCAAAATTCCAATTTCATAATTTAATCACTAAAGTGTAATCCATAATTAATTACCCAAATAATATTTCCAAAACATCAATTAGCCTAATTAATTATGCTCATCAACATTAAAACATGTCCAACACATTTAAACAAAAAAACAAACCCATTTTCCATGCTAGTAAGCTCTCAGCATTTTGGGGATTTTAATGTCCAATTCGGTTTCAATCCAATTAAATACAAATCAACATTACCCAATCGTTTCAAGTCATCCAATGATCAACGAAACAAAAATTACCAAGACTTAGGGCACTATAAACCATTCGGCCAAGCCAATTGTTTTGGGGAAAATTTGTCCAATTCAAAATTCATTAAATTGACAATGCATAACACAATGTTATCATAATTTAAGCATACTCAAACATCAATTTCACTCAAACATGCTCAAATCAATTTTGCCCAATTTTAGCCTAAGTTCAAGTTTCATGCTCAACTTGCTCTGATACCATTGTTGGGTTTCTACGGTCTAACCGGGATCGTTTTAAGCCATGAAACAACATGTGAATACATTCAAGGAGGTGCGGAATACTCACAATGATCGGTAGCGAGTGCGATGATCAACTCCAAGCTTTTCCTCCTCCAAGGTCACGGCAATGACTGGTTTTTAAAGCTCCTCAAATTCGGCCATTCAAGCTCCAAGCTCCAAGCTCCAAGCTTTCGAATGGTTTTCCGCTCACGGGTGCGGTTCCATATCACTTCGCAAGACTCCTAAAGCGTGGCTAGCACTCCAGAATTTTGCCGCAAAATTTCTTTAGCTTCTCCATCACTCACGCAATGCAGTGAAAGAAGAAGAAAGAAAAATGCCCCTTGGGCGAGAGAGAGAGGAAAGGAAAGAGAGAAGAGAAAAAAAATGTGTGGTTAATTGATTTCTAAAATCAATTAAACATATCCAAAATTTGAATTTCAAAAAGTCAAAGGTTCAAGCTTTAATCTCCCAACAACCAACATCAATCAAAATGACAAGTTGTCAAATCCCAGATAAAATATTTTAATCGATAATTCCAAATTAATCATTCTCTCTCTTTAATTAATATTTTATCTCAGATAAAATATCTCCGTAATTAATCCCAGATTAATTTTCTGTCTCATCTAATTAATCCCAAATTAATAAAGTGCGAGTCATACGTCATCGGTGAATCTTCGGGAAGCGACCCATGAGATCCCCGGATATGTTGGCAGTAAATCCGGTCGTCGGACTATCCGAACACGTAAGTACCTAGTACTACGTTTATACCGATTTACAAGACAAGGTTGGCTTCTAGCAAAGCACCATGTCTACCCAATTCTCCAGAAATATCCTTACAGGAATATGTGATCTATATCAGGCGTAGTATACGTAGTATTGCGTATTTTGATCCAGCATCAGATGTCACGTACAAGGCCTGAGGCTGGAAATGTGTCTGCCCCGTACGAAGCACATATCAGATCTCTGGTAACTAGTCTCTATAATCGGATAAATATGACCTAGTCATAATATCCCGTAGTTGCAGCATATAAGAGAACGAGTTCCGTATCCTACGTGATCATCATCTCCACTATTACTGGAGTGATACTTCCATCTTGACATCACACCCAATACACTACGATTCTCAATATACCCAGAAGAGGCGTACACAGAACCTGTTAAAGCCCTGGACGACCAAAACCAAAGTACATGGATTGTCGCAAGTATTAGCGGTGCAAGTCTCAAGTTTAAGACCAAATACACCTACCCTGATTCGGACTTCCATAGACATATATAATACTACCAATGGAATTCCGAGGGGTCTATCCAGAGCGAAGCTGTTTTCCGTACCATCGGTAAAACACAACCTCCTACTACACACTTGTATGAGTATCATATACCCAAATATATTAGAACTATGTCGTTATGCCCTCACAACGCGCACAAGTGTAATACTACTCTATTCCGCATTATCGATGTCCAATCTCGATATACTACGACTAGGGATATTTAATGATTAAACCTTCATGGATTGATATTGTCTCATATCATCTCAATCCAGGAACTAATCATATGGACCTTTCATCATTTATACATCTTGGTGATCTAATCACAAATGATAAAAGAGCAATTTCCTTCGTCACATAGTTAATTTGTACAACAACACCATGATCTGTACAAATAGTGACGCTATGGGTCATAACTGTCCAACATATACAAACATCAAATCTATATAGATATAATCACGTCGATGTTTCTATTAGTAATCCCTCAAATAACACTTAGAACTAATTTCTACAGTGTACCACGGGCCCATAGATTTAACAGATTACTAATTCCATATTGAATACCTATGCTCTGTACACAGAGCTGACGGATCTTATCTTGATACATACGGGATATCCTGAGCATCAGTCCACACCCAACGAACAGACGAGTCTACTTAATAGATCGGTGACTTTACTGCCATCTAAGTGTGGATGATAACTCAGATATCCACAGTGGTATCTCAAGTCAAAGAATCACTATACTCACTCAACCCGAGAAGATTCTTATTGACGTTGGTGTACCATCCATTAAGAATCTTCAGTGATTCGTTCAGTATTTATCTGATATAAACACCAACACATCTATATAAGTCTCCAAGACTCATGGTTCACTGAGAACCATCGGAATCCAAGATTCCAATATACGACATGTACCAGTCTCAACAGGTTTACATTACTGACCAAACAGTGTAAACCTTGACCAGGAATTGTCTAAGAATGACAACGTCATGATACAACTCAATGTCAGTTGCGACGCTTTTGCAACTGTATCATAACTAATCATTCTAAGGTCGGTTACGTCTTTACCATATGATAGAAGAAGTTATATAAAAGAAACTGTTCATTTTATTCATAATAAAACGTTACAATAGTATTTACAAGGAAATACATAATAAAATGGCGCTCAGAGCACCAGCCCTAACACCTTGCTGAAGGTGACTACACCATGAGGGTCGGGACTGATGAGCGGAAAATATATCAATATTTACCGCCCCCTTTACCTAATATTTTGTTAAGTTTCTCGGATCTGATGAACATTTTGATGTGTTTTAGTTTATTTTGAGATAAAATATCATTGGGACTCAATGAAATCATTTTGGATGAAATTTGGGTCAAATAAGGGCAAAAACATGACTTGACATTTTGATTTTGGAGATTGGAAACTTGAATTGGCGAAGTACGATTTTGAAAATTCTAATTTTGCGTAATGTTCGTATTTTTGCCATAATATTTTACTTCGATATCGGATTTAGGTGATTCAAGTTTCAGATTAAAGAAGACTCAAAGTATACAACTTTGAAGAACAAAATAATTTCGAATTCGGAAGATTTGATGACCGAAATTGATGAAACATCCGGAAGTGTGTTATGTGTAATTATTAAAATCATTTTCAAAGAAAAAAATAAATATATAAATAATAAAAATAAAAATTGTCAAACTTCCACCAAACATACAACCATGTTTGGTGGAGGATTTGATGCCATGTTTGGTGGAGGATTTGATGCCATGTTTGGTGCCATGTTTGATGTCATGTTTGTTGTCATGTTTGGTGGAGCAATTTGTGGAGCAATTGGTGGAGAAATTGGTGGAAGCCTTTAGATTTTCCTATAAATACCAAGCCATTTCATTTGTAATTCTCATGTTTTCCTTAGGTTTTTGTAAGGAATTTAAGGATTGCATCTTGTTTGTTTATTTTTTGTAATTTAAATTATGTGTTTTTATTTTCAGTAATAGTAGTAGTTTCTTTTCTTTCCTTTTCTTTTATGTTTTGTAGTTAGGTTTCCGATGGGGGAAGGGTGAAGCTTTTATTATTTTAGTTTAGATCAATCTCCCTTAATTATAATATGGAAATTATAATTTAAATTAAAGGATTACCGCCTTAATGGCTGGCTTTATTTATTTGACATAATGTGACACCGTCTATATGGCCGGTCTTTAGGTGACAGATGATTACCGCCTATATGGCTGGTTTATGGACAAATGATAACATCGTCTTTATGGTCGGTTGGACTTAATTGAAAATCTGACTTGATCAGGATACCGCCTATATGGTCGGTTGGTAATATCACTGATAATTTCTATATTATAATAAGGAGATTTCTAAATTAGAATTAGTAAAGGTGGATCCATTAACCCCCAGTATTTTATTTTTATTCTAGGGAAGTGATGAAACACAATATTCATAAGCTTAATAATTGATTTAATTATATAATGGGTAATTCTTTAGTTGTTTTATTGAGTCTTAAGCTTAATTCTTCTTGTTGCCTGATCACCAATAAGATTGATGTGGTAAACTTAAAATGAACTTGGAAAATGGATTTTAGGTTTCAGCCTTAGTTTCAATAGCTCACGATCTTCCTTGAGGATAGATAACCCTTTAATAGATTTCTTTACATGATAGGAATATACATGTCGAGCGTGGGTAACCATAATTGGAACTTGAACTTAATGAATTCAGGTAACTTGATTAACATAGGAATATGATTAATTGGGTTATTTGGATTTTTGCATCTGACCATCGACAGAGGCTTTTGCATATCTTCGTGTTCAGGTTAGCAAACTGATTTATTACACATATATAAGAGAATCAATTCATCATTAGAATAATATTGTGTAGAGTCACGACCCTAGATATTTGTGTCTTTTGTTATTTTCCTTAGTATTTTCTTTTATGTTTTTATTTATTTATTTATTCAGAAAATCCACATTCAACCAACCAATCAAGCAATTATTCTCTTCTCCCTATAATTAGATACATGTAAATAAATAGTATCAGCAATTAATAACAACAGTAGGAATTAAGTCCTCGTGGGATCGATATTTTTATACTATTTGAACGATACGTGTGCTTGAGTTATACGCGTGTGATTACGCCGGTCAGGGACAGGGGATGCCGTTTCAGCAAAAGCAGTGGGAGTTTCCAGTTTAAATTTTACAAATAATAATTATTTAAGTTTGAACAATGTGTTATTCATTCCTGATTTTCGCAGGAATTTGATTTCTGTTTTTAAATTTTTGGATCATGGTTATTCAGTTTCTTTTAATATAAATTTGGTTATTATTGGTAGAAATGGATTAACCAAATGCACAGGTGTAACATCCCCGATCTGGGAAATGTTACCGGCAGGGGATAGCAGTACTAACCCCATAAGTCTCTGAATTTTCGACTAAAATTCTTTGCTATTAATCTATCTAAATGCAAGATCACACACAAGGGCCATAGCCCAACTCAATCGACATAAAATACTTTCATTACTTATAACTGCGTACTCAATATGCTTCTTTTACAACACTTAAATGAATCATTATAATGACTTATACAATTCTATTGCATATAAGCAACTCTATTTAACTCTGACTGAACTATATGCTGGTGGACTCCATCCCTGGTTACTGCATCAGTATCCATCCTCCCGAGCTTGTCCTCCTGGTATCCCTACAAAACAATAAAGACTGGATGGGGGTTAGATCGCTATACGATCTAAGTGAGTGGACTAAGAACTAAGAACTGATATAAAAATCTTTTAGTTTTAAAACCATGTTTCCAAAACATTTTTATATGAAAACTTATTTTTCCAAGACTTCGTATTAAAGAAAACTTCCTTTAAAACACTATTTTCTGAAAGCTATTTACCAAAGTCTGATTTTTGAAAACTGTTTACTAAAATATGATTTCTGAAAACTAAATACTGAAAATCTGAAAACATTATACTGAAAATCTGAAATCTGAAAACTGCTCTACATCCAGGACCATGACTCAACTGGAAGTACTCTATGCCCAGGACCACAACTCAACTGGGCATCTCTGTAGCTGGTGGTGCCCTACGTCCAGGACAACAGCTCAACTGGCAACGTAGAGCCCTACACCCAGGATAACAGCTCAACTGGCAGTGTAGCCACCATTAGAACTGGGGGTGCAGATCAATGCTACCACCCAAGCTCTGTAATCAGGATTTCGGGGATCTGTCAACCCTAGTCCTGCTCGAGGATCTGAGAGCGTCCCCTCATTCCTCCACTTGTGCACATTGTTGGTTTCTAGATTAGGTCCCAAGATCATGAAATCAAGCAATGAAACACATGAATACACATCAAATGAGGTGCGGAATATACTCACAATGAACAGATTTTGCAACGCCATGAACACGAGTATTCAAGCCTCTCAACTCGCGGCAGTGAAGCTTCTCCATGCAATGGACTGCTCGGTTTGGGCTGTGAAACCCATTGATGACTCCATTGAAGCTCCAAGCTTCAAGCTCCAAAAATGAATTCCAAGCTCACGAAATGGCTGCCCTAACACCTTAAGATGACTCATGGTGTGTGCTAGCACCTTTGTTTTGCAACAAAACAACTTATTGCTTCTCCTTTTACTCGGCAGAAACAGAGATGGAAAAGAAGAAAATGGGTCTCTTAGACCGTAAGGGAGAGAGAAGAGGGAAAGAGGTAATACCGAAAAAGGAGAGAGAAAATGAAAAGAGTAAATAGGTTTTATATTTTCCAAAAATAATAAAACCATTTACCAATTTTCAAAACACAAAAAATTCAAAAGCAAAAAGCATAATTAATGCTTTCAGCTACCACATCAATCAATCACTCAAATTGTCACATCACTCAAAGTGACATGTGATTTGACGCTTGATGTAACTAGCGATTTGACGCTTGATTTGACTTGCGTGCCGCACTCGAATTCAAAATGCGAATGCGCTCGCAAATAATCTCGGGCTCAGGTTCGCTAATTCCAATTAACGAATTTTCCGTTGCGACGTAATTAAACGATTACGCCTAGCGAAATCACTATTCACGTCGCTAAAGAATTAATTCTAAATTAACTCGTTCGCCCGAATTAAAATCTAATTTTAATTCCGCGTCGAAATCCAATTTCTTATAATATATCAAATATATTATTTTATCGATTAATTCCAAATTAATCGTTCTCTCTCTTTAATTAATATTTTATCCCAGATAAAATATCTCCCTAATTAATCCCAGATTAATTTTCTCTCTTTCTAATTAATCCCAGATTAATTAAAGTGCGAGTCATACGTCATCGGTGGACCATCATCTCCATATGACTGGAGTGATACTTCCGTCTTAACATCACACCCAACACACTACGATTCTCAATATACCCAGCATTGGCGTACACAGAACCTGTTAAAGCCCTGGACGACCTCAACCAAAGTATATTGATTGTCGCAAGTATTAGCGGTGCAAGTCTCAGGTTAAGACCAAATACACCTACCCTGATTGCAGACTCCCATAGACACATAGTCATACTACCAATGGGATTCCGCAGGGGTCTATCCAGAGCGAAGCTATTTCCCGTACCATCGGTAAAACACAACCTCCTATTACACTTGCATGAGTATCCTATACCCAAATATATGAGAACTATGTTGTTGTGCCCTCACAACGCGCACAAGTGTAATACTAGTCTTTTACGTATTTATCGATGTCCAATCTCGATAATACTCTGACTAGGGATATTTAATGATTTATCCTTCGTGGACTGATACTGTCTCATATCATTCTCCGTCCAGGAACAAATCACAGGGACCTCCTATCATTTAGGTGATCTAATCACAAATGATAAGAGTACAATCTCCTTTGTCACATAGTTAATTTGTACAACAACACCATGATCTGTACAAATAGTGACGCTATGGGTCATAATTGTCCAACAATCTCCCACTTGGCCTATAGCCAGTCACTCGAGTGCTTGACACCCGAACTATGTATAGTTGGCTCAAACTGCTGAGAAAAGCTTTTCGTCAACGGATTTACATGATTATCATCTGATGCGATTTATTCGATCATCACATCGCCATGATGTATGATCCGAACGAATCAGATGATTATCAAAGTAAGTATCTGGATCGTCGATGAGACCATTAATTCTTTAGCATGTGCTGACGCCTAGCTCAGCTGCTAACAGAACTATATCTAATCTAATTAGATTTATTATCGACCCAAATGGCTTCTACTGCTGCCTCAGCTGTAGCAATAACCCACATTTGTTGTTTATTCGGTAACAGTATATTGCTTGGAAGATTTCTAGCTCACTGTATCGTTATTCTATTGTATAGTACATTTGTTATGACTTATAGTCGTTATCATGAAAGCCAAGCTTTCACCGATTATATTATGGGAATATCATTTCCAAGAAATGATATATCATCATTACTCAGGACATTCACTGTCAGTGCGCTCCCACTAACCTCCTTATATACACAAGAATTATTTTCGTTTTGAATTAAATCATAAACTATTATGATTAAATCAAAACGACAATTCCAAGAACCTAATGCTTGCTTCAATCCAAACATGGATCGAATAACCTGCAAACCAAGTTTGCTTGTTATAGTACGACAAAACCAACAGGATGTTGTAAACATCCTCCAAAAGGTTTCCGTTAAGGAAAGCAGTTTTGGCATTCAGCTGCCACATTTCATAAATGAAACATGCAGCATCAGCAAGCATTGTCGAAATGGATTTACCATGGCAACATGTAAAAGGTTTCGTCGTAATCAACACAATGTTGATAACTCTACCTTTTCGCTATAAGCCTAGCTTAGTACGTTGGTATGTTGCCATCCATGTATGTCTTCCTTGAAGACTTATTTAGTACCAGTAGGCACAATGCCTTGCGGTACGTCAACTAGTGTCTAAACATAGTTTATATACATGGAATCCATATCGGACATTATGACACTTTTCCATAATAGGGAGTCGATACCTTGTATCACTTCAACATACGTAGTCAATTGGTATACCTCAATAAGATAGACATCTTTATGAGGTGAGATCAGAAACCCATACCCCAGGTTGTTTTCTGATTCTCTCCGACCTACGTGGTTCTTGTGTATTCGAAGATTATTGGAATAGTTTCATCCTTGATGAACTATTTGTGTTCCATTAAGATTCGGTGCTAGGAATAGTATTACTCTGATTTTCATCGAGTTTTACTATCCTCCCGCTTACCACTGCATATCGGTATTCCTCTTAGGAAAACCGCATGGTGAGCATTAATCTAATCGTTCTCTCGTGAGTTGTATAAGTACAATATTTATGGTATCCCTAGGACAACCTACAATTGGCACTTATCCAATTTGGGTTTAAGTTTGGTATCATCCAAACGTATGCCTAGCATACCCAAATTATTCCGGAATGTGAAACCCATTTTATTTCCGGTTCATATCTAATATGATATCTGTCAAACAGATATTATGGAACCTTATTCTAAATAAGTTCTTGCACTGGTTAAAGCTTATCCGTTGAAGGAAATGGTAGCTCAGAGCGACTCGTGATTAACCTTATCATGTCTAACAAAATTTGGTTAATCATATTCGGACACACCGTCAAACTGACCTGTTCCGGGAGGAGTCCTCATTGAAAGAATACTATACTCTTTCAAGTATATGAGAAACTTATTGCTTAAGTATTTTCATCATGGTCAAACCGTGATGGTTTAATACTTTAACTGATCTGTTTGTCTATTTCGTGTCGAAACTGTGAAAGTTTCCGATTTATGTTTCAAAAGAAACACATAACCATACGCGATGCCACATCCGTAAAGGTCACGAAATATTCATATCCACATCTAGCCTAGCTAGACATGGGCCCACTTGCTTCACTATGAACTAGGGCTAACAGATCGGTGGCATTGGAACTTTTACCAAGTAAATAGTATTTTAGGCACTTTGCCCAATAAACTAGATTCGTAGACTTTATTTGATTGGAATCAAATCAGTCCTAGTACCCACTCTTCAAAAGTGTGGATATACGAGTCTTGTTTAATTGTGTCCCTGACAACAATGCCACATACAAGTTTCAACCTGATCAAATCAGTTTGAGCTATTTGTTTGTCATGTTATACGTGTTAGATTTATTTATATTCTAAATATAAATTCTGTTATTCACATCTAATGTGTTTATCTCAATATCATCTTTATATAATAAAACACTTCAGTGTTCTAGAATATAAAGGTATATCTGCAACGGATTATACGCGATATAGAGATAATGTTTCTAGTCAAACTATTTACATTATAACAGTTTCTTAACTTAGGTACACACCCGAGGGTAGTTCCTAAATTTAGGTATCTACGGTTAAAACAGCGACTTTCGTCCCGTTTCGTATTTCGCAGATAAATCTCAATTGATGTCAGTATCATGTTCAAAACAGATTATGAACATCAATATATATTTATATATATTATGTATCACACTAAGTATTTAAATCTAATTTTAATACTAGCTGTGAACATAATTATGACAATCATATTTGAAGTCAGAGCCTTGCTCGTCTTCAATTCCTTCTTGGGATATGTCATTTTATCTTCCTAGAAGATTATAATGATTTTGCCTTTGCCCTTTTTCACACTCCAGAAGCCTTTGGCCAAGCCTCGGGTTTCTAGAATATCGAAGTAAGGTGCGCCTTGCGCTACTTGCCTAATTGCAAAATTTGACTTTGTCTCCTTAAGAATAGTCATTAATTCTCCAAGAAATATTTATTGCAATTTAGTATTTCAAAGATCTAAAATAGATCCATGAAAATCCTTCAATTTCATTATCATACTTTAAGGATCTAATCCTTAGTTCTGATTCAGAAATTAAGGAGTCTACTTGACAAGTATAATGGATTAAGCACTAAAGTTATCATTACATGAATATTCAAAATATCATGTTCCACTTATTTGCTTAACTCCTTGCTTAGGCTTAATATATTATTTTATCAAAAAAATAACTTATTATTTTCCAGGACCATCCTGAAATTATTCCCAATTTGAAAATTAAAGTCGTTTAAATACATTTTCACCCAGGATTATGTTTTAAACACTAATCTTTTAATTATATCTTGATTCTAATAGTCCAACTATTTAATCAACGATTTGTGGTACTATGTATTATATTGATTATTATAGTCCAACTATAATCAAATATAATTTAAATCAATTAACCTCAATTACATTGATTACTATAATCCAATTATAAAATCAACTGTAAATTGAAATTAATTAATTCAAATATATTGATTAATATAATCCAATTATATAATCAATTATAATACAGTCCAACTGTTAATTAAAACAACAATTTAAATATTAGTCCAACTAACATTTAATCTAACGACGAAATAATTTGAATGAGCGCGTATGGCAAGTAATTGAAACGAATATTGCAAATTCAATTTTTGCCTCCCACTATTTTTCGGCGAGCCTCTAACCCTCCGTTGAGTACTCGGGAAACCGTGTTTCCTAGTGGGCTAGGATCCCGTTAAATATCACACAATCTTGACTTTGGCCAACAAATTGTATGATAATTAACTAGGTAGATCTTTAAGATCAATTGGATCCAATCCAATTCCTAGATCCGGTAGGGGGACATTCAAGTCCGAAACATATATCTTATATATGCCAATACATCCAATGTATTACCTAACCTTTTTTCCTCTGAATCAACTAAGCCTTGGCTTTGGCACAACAAACTTAGTGATCCCAGTCAAGCGCGACCCATTGACCATGGAAAGCTTCGTAATCAATGTCGATGGACAAGAAGTGGTCTTGACTTTGGCCAACAAACCACAACTTGGACAAGACACTGATATGGAACAAAGCCTTCGTGATTCAAACACATCTTCGACAGACAAAGGCCTTGACTTTGGCCAACAAACCAATGCCGTCTCGGATCTTGAGTAAGAATCACTCAATGGAAGGAAAGACGCTTAATATTTGTGAGGGTTTTTCGCGTGCAAATTGGCAACCAATTTATTATCTTTGTTAAGGTCTCATCATCATACACCCTTAAACATGCATTCTAAACACATAATAAAGCGCATATGATAAAATAATAATGATATGCGGATGGATACTTTACATTGATCCTAGATCAAATCTCTCACTTTCTCTCTCCCGCTAGCACATGTATTTACTTCTACCCGTTACACTACACTTCTAAAGAAACCTCATTTACTTTGAGGGGAATAGGTGAGAAGAGAATACAAAGAGTATAGAGGTGATAAGGCTGGACACGCAGGTCCAATTAATAAATCAAAATTATTACAATTTCTAAAATTGCCCCACCCATCTAATATCCATCTGATATACATTATTCATGCATTGCAACCATGTATTCACGCAAGCATGTTATCAATCAATCTAATCCAATTAATTAATCTGATAATTAGTGATCATCCAATGTTCAAACAACGATTTGATTTTGCTCGAGTCAAACTCGTTTTGCGAATAAGTACTCAAAGTACGAATTCTCGAATTAAATTAAACTACATAATTAAATCCAATTCAATTTTATTTAATATTAATTCACTATTTAATTCAAATTAAATATTACACTTTATTAATAAACCTTTACGATTTAAATTCCAAATTCAATCGTACGGGTCTCAAAGCCCGATTAACATCCAATGTTTATTTAATTAAAGTCCAATGTGCTTTTAATTAATTTCTTTAAGGTGTGGACTTTTGGTCAACTCGGGTCAAACCCAATAACCAAAATCCAATCCGGGATTTACCCCATAAGCCCAGAAATCAATTTTGGCCCATTAGGCCCAATTAAATAATTAAGGTCTATTAAGTCATAATTGGACTTTATGGATTCGGTTTTGGGCCTAATTGGATCCAACCAATTTTGCCTAAACCGATCTTTGTACAACAAAGCCCAAAAGCCCAATTACAACCTATAAGGCCCAAATCCAATTTTAAGCCCAATTAATTAACTTATAAAATTCCAAATTCTATAATTAAATAACCTAAGTGTAATACACAATTAATCAACCAATTAACATTTCTAAAACATCAATTAGCCTAATTAATCATGCATTTCACAACAAATAGTGTCCAACACAATTCAATCAAAATCAAACCCAATTTACATGCTTAGAGTCTCGGCAATTAGGGTTTTTTTCCAATCCGATTCGGTTTCAATCCAATTGAATCCACAATCATTATTTCCAAAATCAATTCAACTCATCCAATGAATCAAAAACAAAAACACCATGAATTTTATTTCTAAAGAATTCGGCCAAGCCATAATTTGGGGAAAAATTGTCCAATTCAAAATTCAATCCAATTAAACCTCAAATCAACATTACCCAATTGTTTTAAGTCATCCAATGATCAAACAAACAAATTACCAAGACATTAGGGCTCTCAAATTTTCGGACAAGCCTAAACTTTTGGGGAAAATTGATCCAACCAAATTTCTTGAAATTGATCATGCACAACTTCAATTCAACCTCATTCAAGCATACTTAATCAAACAATTCAATCAATTCATGCTCAAATCGAGTTTACCCAATTTTAAACCCTAAAATTTTCATGCTTGATCAAAGCTCAAGATACCATTGTTGGTTTCTAGATTAGGTCCCAAGATCATGAAATCAAGCAATGAAAAACGCATGAATACACATCAAAGGAGGTGGAAATATACTCACAATGAACGGATTTTGCGATGCGATGAACAAGAGTCTTCAAGCCTTCAAACTCGGCAGTGAAGCTTCTCCATGCAGTGGACTACGGTTTGGGCTGTGAAACTCCTCCAAGAATTCGGCCATTGATGACTCCATTGAAGCTCCAAGCTTCAAGCTCAAAATGATTCCAAGCTCACGAAATGGCTGCCCTCACACTTAGGATGACTCATGGTGTGTGCTAGCACCTTTGTTTAAAACAACTTATTGCTTCTCCTTTTAATCGGCAGAAACAGAAATGAGAAGAAGAAGAAATGGGCTCTTAGACCGTAAGGGAGAGAGAGGAGGGAAGAGGTAATAATGAAAAATGGAGAGAAAAGAAAATGAAAAGTGTAATGGGTTTTATATTTTCCAAAAATAATAAAAACCATTTACCATTTCAAAACAAAAAAATTCAAAAGCAAAAAGCATAATTAATGCTTTCAACTACAACAATCAATCAATCACTCAAATTGTCACATCACTCAAAGTGACATGTGATTTGACGCTTGATGTGACTAGCGATTTGACGCTTGATTTGACTTGCGTGCCGCACTCGAATTCGAAATGCGAATGCGCTCGCAAATAATCCCGGGCTCGGGTTCGCTAATTCCAAATTAACAAATTTCCGTTGCGACGTAATTAAACGATTACGCCTAGCGAAATCACTATTCACGTCGCTAACGAATTAATTCTAAATTAACTCGTTCGCCCGAATTAAAATCTAATTTTAATTCCGCGTCGAAATCCAATTTCTTATAATATATCAAATATATTATTTAATCGATTAATTCCAAATTAATCGTTCTCTCTCTTTAATTAATATTTTATCCCAGATAAAATATCTCCGTAATTAATCCCAGATTAATTTTCTCTCTCTTCTAATTAATCCCAGATAATCTAATAATCCCAGATTAATTAAAGTGCGAGTCATACGTCATCGGTGAATCTTCGGGAAGCGACCCATGAGATCCCCGGATATGTTGGCAGTAAATACGGTCGTCGGACTATCCGAACACGTAAGTACCTCGTACTACGTTTGTACCGATTTACAAGACAAGGTTGGCTTCTAGCAAAGCGCCATGCCTACCCAATTCTCCAGAAATATCCTTATAGGAATATGTGATCTATATCAAGCGTAGTATACCGTAGTATTGTGTATGTCGATCCAGTATCGGATGTTCACGTGCTAGGCCTGGGGCTGGAATTGTGTCTGCCCCGTACGAAGCACATATCGGATGTCTGGCAACTAGTCTCTATAATCGGATATACATGACCTAGTCATAATATCCCGATAGCTCGAGCATTTAAGAGAAAAAGTTTCGTATCCTATGTGACCATCATCTCCATATGACTGGAGTGATACTTCCGTCTTAACATCACACCCAACACACTATGATTCTCAATATACCCAGCATTGGAGTACACAGAACCTGTTAAAGCCCTGGACGACCTCAACCAAAGTATATTGATTGTCGCAAGTATTAGCTGTGCAAGTCTCATGTTAAGACCAAATACATCTACCCTGATTTCCTACTTCCATAGACACATAGTCATACTACTAATGAGATTCCGCAGGGGTCTATCCAGAGCGAAGCTGTTTCCGTACCATCGGTAAAACACAACCTCCTATTACACTTGCATGAGTATCCTATACCCAAATATATGAGAACTATGTCGTTGTGCCCTCACAACGCGCACAAGTGTAATACTAGTCTTTTACGTATTTATCGATGTCCAATCTCGATAATACTCTGACTAGGGATATTTAATGATTTATCATCGTGGACTGATACTGTCTCATATCATTCTCCGTCCAGGAACAAATCACAGGGACCTCCTATCATTTATACATCTAGGTGATCTAATCACAAATGATAAGAGTGCAATCTCCTTTGTCACATAGTTAATTTGTACACAACACCATGATCTGTACAAATAGTGACGCTATGGGTCATAATTGTCCAACACACATGTCTCTGAATCCGTCAATTTCACTGTATCTCAAGTTACATACTGGGGTGAGGTTTTACCGCATGCCCCGAAAAATAATAAAATCATACTTTAAAACTTTACTGTCTAAAGCACTGTTAAAACATAACATAAAGTATAGTTTTCATGTCACAAGAGTGCTAAAAGAAATCTATCGCCCTAAGGCATAAAAATAAGTATTATCAAAACTCAAAACTCAAAACTCAAAACTTAATAAAACCATATAAAGAAGAGAGATCCACTCATAGTGCTTAGAAACTGGAAGGAATTATAATGCTTCTTCGAAGAATATCGCATTTCTGCAATGGTCTAAAAGTGATAGCTTGATCATACTTAAAAGCTATGAGATGAATTCTAGAACTAGGCTAAACTTACTAGTTTTAGGTGCGTAAAGTCGTAACTCAATATATTATGTTGTATTAGCAAGGAATGCGAGCTAAAGAACCAATTTAGGGCCCTAATGGTGATCTTAACTATGCTGGGGTGGAACTGGAACTGTCTAAGATCAATTCGGACAATTAAAAAAATGCCCAGTTTTTCTGTCACGCTTCGCGACGCAAGGGTTCTCCCCGCGTCGCGACGCGAGCACGATTTCCGATTTCTGATTTCTGCTCTATGCGAATTTTATCCAATTTCATCCATAATTCTCCATATCATTTCCATCACTCAATCCATCAATTTACACCAATTCCACACATCTAAAACTACCATATCATCATCATCAATCACTCATTTATCCAACATACAAATCATCATCTTTCATCAACTAAACTACTAATTCATCAAGAATTTAACTTTTTTCTCACTTATTAACTTTACCCATTTCCCCCCAAATCAAACAAATGAGGTCTACCATCTCATTTGGTGGCTTAAGACAAAAGGAATCACATAATCATCATCATACTCATGTTCTTTAACATTACACAATTGCCAAATCATTAAACACACCATTTAAAGAAAATGGGTCATGGGTTTTTACCTTTCTTTCCTTGCTTAAATTTTGTTCATCCTCCAAATCTCTCAAGTTCAACTTGCTTGATCATTTCCCTTCTTCTTCTTCCTTCTTCTTCCTTCTTCCTCCTTCTCTTCGTCTTCTTCTTTCCTCCTTCTTCTTTCTCATTCCTCTCACTCTCGCTTCTTCTTCTTCTTCTTCTCGGTTTTTCATTTCTTTTTCTCCATTTCGTTTTTTTATTTTTTTTTGGTAAATGGTGAATAGTTTTCCCTTATATAGTGATCCCAAAATATATTAAGAAGGTTGTAGAATAATGAAGAAAATTTGAGATTTTTCATTTTAAATATTCATCTAGAATTTAACTTGCATTTTTGACCTGATTCTGCTATGAATTTGGAAAAATGTTTAACGCGGAATTTGTAGATCTCGCTCTCATCTTTTCAAAAATATAAAATTTATAAAAATTAGAGATTATATGAAAAAGTTATGCCCAAAATACTATGGGTGGTCCAAAATAATCACGATACAGTCCCGTCCCGGGACTTCGAGAAGTTCACCGATCGTCTCCAAATTCATTTTATAAATATACTTAAGTCCCATCATAATTTATTTTACATGCCTTCACCTCGTACCTAATGGTATCTTTGTAAGCAGTAATAAGAACTACCGGTTGTTACAAATTCTCCCCCCCTTAAATAGGATTCGTCCCCGAATCCTCTCTGGAGTCTACTCGTGATCTTCTTAACTTCATGAATATTCAAAGATGCTATTGAACTTAATATTTTTGTCGCTAACTTTTGTTGACTACTAGGTCTTTTCTCTTTTCTCTTTCCTAAGTCCTCGTTCTGAAACATTTTTTGCTGAGTACTTTTGACTATTGTCCCTCTGTTCTTTCGTTGTACCTTATATTCCTTATCTCTAAGAGTCCTTCCTTATAGACTTTCACTTATGCCTCATGATTCCTTAACACGAGCAAACTCTTAATAGCTAGTTTCTTGGTTCTCACTGAGGATTCTAATATCTAATACCAATACCTAATATTTCTCCATTCCACTTGTCCAACTTAACCTTAACATTATTTCCTATCTTGGTTGTATCTCATCGATTTCTCTCTTCTAATCTTTTCCTTGTACTCCTATATTATTTACTTCATGCTATCGACTACTATAGACTTCATTGGTCTATTCTGTCCTTCTTACTTGGATTTCTTTCTTCTTATATCAATCATTGCCTTCGACTATCATTTGACTACTATCTTACCTCATCAACTTTCTTTCTAATTCTCAATAGCTTCATTCGTTCTTTCTTGGACCATAATTGTAGATATCAACTCCTTGATTTTCCTTTACCATTCTTTTATATTCATTCGTCGTCTATACTCTATGGCATATAGAATGTCTTCTCTTTATTAATTTCTATACCATGGTGAATTCATTTTCTTGATCCTGCTTCATACCACACCTCTTGTCAACGCTTAATTAACATTTCCTCTTCAATTTGCTATAATATCTTAACAATTTTATCTTACAGTACTAGTATCAGTTAACCTTTTGCTTTACTTTTTCGCTTCGTTCTATGTCTAAATTCACTATAGGTCATACTTCTTGTTTCTTTACTCGAAGGATACTCATCCTCATCTGCCCTAGGTTATCCTTAACGTTGTACTTTACATTCTTATTGTATGCTTATCTAGTGGTCCTTTTCTTTGTTACCCTGTTTTCAAGTTTTCCTTTTATTTCTCTTGCTTAGGCTATTTTGCTTTCTTCTTTCATTTTCTAATTGTTACTGTTCTTTCATATTCTGGGGTATCTCAAGGTTACACTTCAGGTTCGCCTTTGTTACTGGCATTGATCGAGGGTTGGGAGGGTGGGGGTTAATCTCAAACTCTTGGTGTTTCGATGACACGCGTCTTTTGCCTGGAGCTCTCGTAGATACATGTCTGGCATGTTTTCCTTCACTGAGTTTCATCCTTAAAACTTTTCTGATTTACCTCTTCTTATCCTTACTCCAAATCACTTGTCAATCAATTACTCTGCATCACGTACCAGGTTCTTCTAGAAGCATATTTCTTAATGATTTTCCTTATACTGTGTCTTCACTCCTTTTATTACTTAACTTTTTACGGTTACCGTGTTCTTTCCTAAGTACTCATTCTGCTATGAGGTTTATTTCTTATTCTAGTTTCTCAACTCCTCACTCCTTAACTCTCTTGGAAAATCTATTTACTTCAACTCTTAAGGGCATTTTTTTTACTAAATCTTTAATTCAAATATTATTCTTCCTTCCTAAAACTTTCTTTTTACCCAATGCCATAAGTCATTTCATGGTTTGTCTAATCTTATCATTTGCTCCCCTTCACTAGTTCTTTTCTTTACTAAGCTCTAGGGTTTCATAACTATTATCGATTGTTTACGCTATCACTTCCTCATTATGTTATCTTGTGCCCAAAATATACTAAATTCCCTTGTTACTTATCACAATTCCCATAGCATTGGAAATTCTATTTCCTTACTATATTCCTTACTATTAAGACTAACTGTGAATCATATCTCTATTTGTTTTTTTGAATCTCAACATCATGTTCTTTCTATAAACCTTGATTTGATCACTTTTTCTATTATATTATCCATAGTAGTACTCTCATCATTTTTAATTATCTCCAACTTCATTGGTGTAATCTCATATCCTTCTATGAATCTTTACTTTCTCGGGCTTCCCTGAGGGGCTTACGGCCTTTAGTCTGTTTGTGAAATTCTACTAGTCTAACAAGTCTTATTTGAATTACCTTGTTTTGTGCTATTCTAGGTTTTGTTCTTTTATCCTCAAAATTTCTTAATATTTCTTCTAGGTGGTCTACCTCTCAAGGTTCTTTTTATTTCTTGAAGTGTACTTTCGTTGAGTCTTTTTACGGTTCTTTTTCTTTATGACTCGGGAAGCTTCTTTGTCCTTGCTAATGTAATATAGGTATGAGATGGACTCTGTCAGGATAGCTGCCTTAACTGGTATCTCGATGAGGTGAAAATCTGGGTAAGTATTGGGTCTTATGGATAGGAAAGACTATCTATTGTTTCATTCGCCACTAGAGAATTTGAAGACTTGATAATTTAAGGTTTCATCTCTATCAGATTGCTAGGGGTAAGGTAACAAGCCGTTCTTGCTTCGCGTTTAGGGGTCTGGGTCGAATTTTGGGTGTCTGGAGTTGTCTAAATCATCTTTTGATATCTAGGTTCATTAGGGCTCTCAATACTATTCTAGGTTTCTTAATTTTGTTGTCTCTCTGGCTATTCTTTGTTACTCGGGGAAATCCATCCTCTATAAGAAGATTTCAAAGACTATTGAATTTTCTTGGAAGAATTTCTTGAGTAGGAATGGAATCTTAAGTTTGCTAGGCAACTCTAATACTTGTTGGGGCTTTCGTTACTCTCTTTTACTGCTATGGGTTCTAGTGTTTTACTCAATGCTATGATTTTATATCCTCTATCTTATCTTATTTCTCTTCTAGCTTCATTTTCCTCTTTCTACTCTTTTAGGTGAACATCTTTAAGCTTTTCAATTTCACTTTGCCCCTACACATCTCTGTCTCTATTTGGTTCAAACTTATATGTATCATTTCTTCGAGCTTTCTCTTTTGCTCTCTCAGATATCTCTCTTTGGGACTTACTATCTGGTTTCTTAACTTATACTGAATTTCGGTAAGTACTCTAAGATAATTACATAATGATCCATAACTAGAAATAAGAAAAAGGATTCGAGTGACTGGGGAATACTTACTAACCTGTCTGTGGATCTTGAGGACGTACTCGAGGATCGGATACTGAAGAGGTAGTGCCTCATATACGAGTATCCCGGACATAATGCGTATACAAGACCCCAGTACTCTGCCCACTGCAGTCACTGACTCACTAGACCATGCTCTGATACCATCTTTGTAACATCCCCGATCTGGGAAATGTTACCGGCAGGGGATAGCAGTACTAACCCTATAAGCCTCTGACTTTTGGACTAAAATTTTTTGCTACTAATCTATCTAAATGCAAGATCACACACAAGGGCCATAGCCCAACTCAATCGACATAAAATACTTTCATTACTTATAACTGCGTACTCAATATGCTTCTTCTACAACACTTAAATGAATCATTATAATGACTTATACAATTCTAATGCATATATGCAACTCTATTTAACTCTAACTGAACTATATGCTGGTGGACTCAATCCCTGGTGACTGCATCAGTATCTATCCTCCCGATCTTGTCCTCCTGGAATCCCTACAAAATAATAAAGACTGGAGGGGGGTTAGATCGCTATACGATCTAATTGAGTGGACTAAAAACTGAGAACTGATATAAAAATCTTTTAGTTTTAAAACCATGTTTCCAAAACATTTTTATATGAAAACTTATTTTTCCAAGACTTCGTATTAAAGAAAACTTCCTTTAAAACACTGTTTTCTGAAAGCTATTTACCAAAGTCTGATTTTTGAAAACTGTTTACTAAAATATGATTTCTGAAAACTAAATACTGAAAATCTGAAAACATTATACTGAAAATCTGAAATCTGAAAACTTCTCTACATCCAGGACCACAACTCAACTGGATGTACTTTATGCCCAGGACCACAACTCAACTGGGCATCTCTGAAGCTGGTGGTGCCCTACGTCCAGGACAACAGCTCAACTGACAACGTAGAGCCCTACACCCAGGACAACAGCTCAACTGGCAGTGTAGCCACCACTAGAACTTGGGGTGCGGATTAATGCTACCGCCCAAGCTCTGTAATCAGGATTTCAGGGATCTGTCAACCATAGTCCTGCTCGAGTATCTGAGAGCGTCCCCTCAGTCCTCCACATGTGCACATGTCTCTGAATCCGTCAATTTCACTGTATCTCAAGTTACATATTGGGGTGAGGTTTTACCTCATGCCCCGAAAAATAATAAAATAATAAAATCATACTTTAAAACTTTACTGTCTAAAACACTGTTAAAACATAACATAAAGTATAGTTTTCATGTGACAAGAGTGCTAAAAGAAATCTATCGCCCTAAGGCATAAAAGTAAGTGTTATCAAAACTCAAAACTTAAAGTTTATTAATAAAACCATATAAGGAATAGAGATCCACTCACAGTGCTTAGAAACTGGAAGGAATTATATTGCTTCATCGAAGAATATCGCATTTCCTGCAATGGTCTAAAAGTGATACCTTGATCAGACTTAAAAGCTATGAGATGAATTCTAGAACTAGGCTAAACTTACTAGTTTTAGGTACGTAAAGTCGTAACTCATTATATTATGTTGTATTAGCAAGGAATGCGAGCTAAAGAACCAATTTAGGGCCATAAGGGTGATCTTAACTATGCTATGGTGGAACTGGAACTGTCTAAGATCAATTCGGACACTTAAAAAAATGCCCAGTTTTTTGTCACGCGTCGCGACGCAAGGGTTCTCACCGCGTCGCGACGCAAGCACGATTTCCAGATTTCTGGATTTCTGCTCTTATGCGAATTTTATCCAATTTCATCCATAATTCTCCATATCATTTCCATCACTCAATCCATCAATTTACACCAATTCCACACATCTAAAACTACCATATCATCATCATCAATCACTCTTTTATCCAACATACAAATCATCATCTTTCATCAACTAAACTACTAATTCATCAAGAATTTAACCTTTTTCTCACTTATTAACTTTACCCATTTTCACCCAAATCAAACAAATGAGGTCTACCATCTCATTTGGTGGCTTAAGACAAAAGGAATCACATAATCATCATCATACTCATGTTCTTTAACATTACACAATTGCCAAATCATTAAACACACCATTTAAAGAAAATGGGTCATGGGTTTTTACCTTTCTTTCCTTGCTTGAATCTTGTTCATCCTCCAAATCTATCAAACTCAAATTGCTTGATCATTTCCATTCTTCTTCTTCCTTCTTCTTCTTCTTTCCTCATTTCTTCTTCTTCTTCTTCTTCTTCTTCTTCTTCTTCTTCTTCTTCTTCTTCTTCTTCTTCTTCTTTCCTCTTTTCTTCTTCTTCTTTCGGTTTTTCATTTCTTTTTCTCCATTTCGTTTTTTTATTTTTTTTTGGTAAATGGTGAATAGTTGTCCCTTATATAGTGGACCCAAAAGATATTAAGAAGGTTGTATAATAATGTAGAATAATTAAGAAAATTTGAGATTTTTCATTTTAAATATTCATCCAGAATTTCACTTGCATTTTTGACCTGATTCTGTTCTGAATTTGGAAATATGTTTAACACCGAAGTTGTAGGTCTCGCTCTCAGATTTTCAACGATATAAAATTCATAAAAATCAGAGATCATATGAAACATTTATGTCCAAAATACTATGGGCGGTCCAAAATAAACACGATACAGTCCCGTCCAGAGACTTCGAGAAGTTCACCGATCGTCTCCAAATTCATTTTATAAATATACCTAAGTCCCATCATAATTTATTTTACATGCCTTCGCCTCGTATGTAACGGTATCTTTGTAGGCAGTAATAAGAACTACCGGTCGTTACAACATGAAACTCAGAAAATAACTTGTATATGTTAAGACCGTTAACACAAAGGTCACTACTCAATGCTGAAATATTTAAGGTTGAGAAACCTAAAACTAAACGGCAAAAGATTTCTCACGATGATCGGGTAGATTGATTGATAAAGAACGGAGTCTTAAACCAGTTAAAGCTCGGAACTTTACCAGTATGTGAATCCTGTTTAGAAGGAAAAATGACCAAGAGAACTTTTACTGGAAAAGGTATAAGAGCCAGTCAACCGTTTGAGCTGATACATTCGGACATTTGAGGACATATAAATGTAAGAGCCCGAGGTGGTTATGAATACTTCGTCATATTCATTAACGATTATTCTAGATATGGGTATGTTTACCTAATGCAGCACAAGTCAGAAACTTTTGAAAAGTTCCAAGAGTATCGTGCTGAGGTTGAGAACCAATTAGGTAAAATAATCAAAACTCTACGATCAGATCGTGGAGGAGAATACCTTGAAAGAGATTTCGAGGAATTCTTAGTGGAGCATGGGATACTATCCCAGCTCACAGCACCTGGAACACCAAGGCAAAATGGTGTTGCAGAGAGGAGAAATCGGACCCTACTAGACATGATGAGATCTTTATTTAGTTATAGCTAACTATCTGGTTCATTCTAGGGATATACACTGCAAACTGCAATGCATATCCTTAATGTAGTTCCATCTAAGTATGTTCCTAGGACTCCCTTAGAGTTGTGGAGCGGTCATAAAACTAGTTTATGACATTTCCGTAAATGGGGGTGTCCAGCACATGTGCTGAAGAATAAGACTACAAAGTTGGAGCCACGTTCTCAGGTGTGCCTATTTTTAGGCTACCCTAAGGAGACTATGGGTGGATTCTGATAACAAAATGTTTGTATCGACAAATGCTACGTTTCTAGAGGATGGCTATATGAGGAAGTTCAAGCCTCGAAGTAAAGTGTTACTCGAGGAGTGACTTGCTGGTTCGACCAGCACACCATCATCAATGACAGTTGACAAATACATAGCACCTTCGACATCTGAGCGTCAGATGCACTTTCGTCAGAATGATCTACCAACAAAACACAGTGGGATGGTTGTACGACAACCTGATCGCTACTTTGGGTTGGAGAGGCACAAGTTGTCGCATCCAGCAATGGTATAGATGATCCATTGACCTATCGTAGTGCAATGGATGATTCTGAAAAAGAGGAATAACTCAAAGCCATGAACCTAGAGATGAAGTCTATGTACTCCAACTCAGTCTGGGAACTTCTAGACCAACCTGATGGGGTGAAACCCATAGGTTGCAAGTGGATCTATAAAAGGAAGATGGGAGTAGATGGGAAAATATAGACCTTCAAGGTTAGGCTAGTGGCCAAGGGTTATACCTAGAAAGAGAGAGTTGACTATGAGGAAACTTTCTCGCCAGTAGCCATGCTCAAATCCATCTGCACTCTTCTATCCATTGTCGTATATTATGACTATGAAATTTGGCAAATGGACGTCAAGACTGCATTCTTGAATGGCAATCTTGATGAGAGTATATATATGGTACAACCAGAGGGGTTCATAACCCAAGGTCAAGAACAAAAAGTTTGCAAGCTGCAAAGGTCCATTTATGGACTTAAGCAAGCATCTTGATCTTGGAATATAAGATTTGATACCACAACCAAGTCTTATGATTTTGAGCAGAATGTTGATGAGCCTTGTGTATACAAGCACGTCATTGACGAGAATGTGGTTTTTCTTGTTTTATACGTCGATGATATTTTACTAATTGGGAATGATGTAAAGATATTATCGGACGGGAAAACCTGGTTAGCTAACCAATTCCAAATGAAAGATTTGGGAGAGGCCAGTTACGTTATTGGGATTCAGATACTTCGGGATCGCAAGAAATGACTGTTAGCTATGTCTCAGGCATCCTATATCGATAAGATCCTTGTGGGATTTGGGATGCAAAATTCCAAGAGAGGCAATCTGCCTTATCGGTATGGAATTCATTTGTCAA